>NW_023611367.1:0-144223 GCF_013339725.1 Rhipicephalus microplus
TAGCGGACGCTCTAGCAAAAGCAGCTCTCGGTGGTCCGGTACTTTCAATTATTCTTACAGCTGCACTCATAATACGTTACAGATTTTGAAGGCGTGCCATAGTTGAAGGCTGTGGTAAACGAATAATCACTCACCTGAGGGAATCTCGACACCTTTGATCTCTTGGCATATAAAGTTTGGTCAACACGCAAAGATGCCAATTTTTTGAATTACACTGTATACTTCACTACAGTGTAATTAATACGTGCATAGAGCTGGTCTCACTCCTTCGCCTCTTTGCTCATCTGTAACAAGGATAAAACAATCCAGCAATATTTTTATCGCGTAGCCGCTTCAAGTCGGTGACGAAAAACATTCTTAAAGGGGCTTTTATATGAATTAGATTGGATTTAATAACTTCTAATAATCTCTCTTTGGAAGCCTCATTATTAGGTCATTCTCACGAGGATATCTGTTTTGTTGTAAAAAGATTTTTAATCGAATGAAGGTGGTTTTGATTGCAAATCTCTCAATTACTAAAATTTTTTTTTTAACTATTTTAAAAATTTAGATTTAAAATAATATATGATCGACTATCTCAGTTAACCTTTCTTAGCCAATCCCTCAAAGTGATTGTAAGCCACGCTTTTAGGCCATAATTTTATCACCATCTGTTCGTTCGCGATACACGTTCGTGTCTTTCTGCCTCGCTGATCCTGTCGTGTCTCCACGGTCCTTCGTGCGTGACATGATAATGCGTGGCAGAATCACAGAACCACGCCACACGTCAAAACATATGAATTCAGCAATAAGGGGGTTTTTCGAAGTGTGACCCATTACAAACGCTCATATATGCCAAATCATCATCAGCTTAAGAACCATTTGCAAAATGAACACCTGCATGTGATTTTATGTTCCCCTATTTATTCCCCTATTTAACCTAATTAGGAAGCGTCAAATCATGAAAGTTTCAAGTGCAACAGACGAAATAGAACTGGCAGAGCTTTCGAAGTTGATTAATAGACGTAAAGTATGCGATGTAAGAAGGTATAACATGGACAGAATTGAACACGCTCTAAAAAACGGAGGAAGCTTCAAAGCAGTGAAGAGGAAACTTGAGATAGGCAAAAGTTGGATGTATGCACTAAGGGACAAAGAAGGCAAAATAACTACCAATATGGATAGGATAGTCAAAATAGCGGAAGAGTTTTACAGAAATCTGTACAGTAGCCGAGACAACCAAGACCTTAATACGATAAAAACTAGCAGTAACCCAGAAGACACCCCACCAGTAATGATAGAAGAAGTCAGAAAAGCTTTGGAGAGCTTGCAAAGAGGCAAAGCTGCTGGTGAGGATCAGGTAACTTCAGATCTTGAAAGATGGAGGACAGATTGTGTTATAAAAACTACCCACCCTGTTTACGAGGTGTCTCCTGACGGGAAGGGTACCAGAGTCTTGGAAGAACGCTAACATCATCTTAATACATAAGAAAGGAGATGACAAGGACTTGAAGAATTACAGGCCGATCAGCTTGCTCTCTGTAGTGTACAAGCTATTTACAAAGGTAATTGCTAACAGAGTAAAGAAAACATTATAATTCAATCAACCAAAAGAACAAGCAGGAGTTTGAACAGGCTACTCAACAATTGACCACATTTATACTATCAATCAGTTAATAGGAAAATACTCAGAGTATAACCAACCAATATACATAGCGTTCATAGATTACGAGAAGGCGTTTGATTCAGTAGAAATATCAGCCGTCATGCAGGCACTGCGGAATCAGGGGTAGATGAAGTATGTATAAACATTCTGAAAGAAATCTACAGGGAATCAACTGCTACCATAGTGCTTCATAAAGAAAGACAGAATACCAATCAAGAAGGGTGTAAGGCAGGGGGACACAATCTCCCCAATGCTATTTACCGCGTGCTTACAGGAGGTTTTCAGAAGCCTAGAATGAGAACAGTTAGGGATAAGAGTTAATGGAGAATACCTTAGTAACCTGCGCTTTGCCGATGACATTGCATTGCTGAGTAACTCAGGGGACGAATTGCAACTCATGATTACGGAGTTACACAAGGAGAGCAGAAAGGTGGGTCTTAAAATTAATCTGCAGAAAACGAAAGTAATGTACAACAACCTCGGAAAGGAACAGCGCTTCGAGATAGGTAATAGTGCACTTGAAGTTGTAAAAGACTATGTCTACTTAGGGCAGGTAATAACCGCAGAGCCTAACCACAAGATTGAAGTAACCAGAAGAATAAGAATGGGGTGGAGCACATTCGGCAAGCACTCTCAAATATGACAGGTAGATTGCCTTTACCCTTAAGAGGAAGGTATATACAGCTGTATCTTGCCGGTACTTAGCTACGGAGCAGAAACCTGGAAACTCACAAAGAGGGTTCAGCTTAAATTGAGACGACGCAGCGAACAATGGAAAGAAAAATGGTAGGTGTAACCTTGAGAGACAAGAAGAGAGTGGAGTGGATTAGGGGACAAACGGGGGTTAAGGATATAATACTTGAATAAAGAAGAGGAAATGGACATGGGCCGGGCATGTAGCGCGTAGACAGGATACCCGCTGGTCATTAAGAGTAACTAACTGGATTCCTAGAGAAGGAAAGCGGGTTAGGGGGAGGCAGAAGGTTAGGTGGGCAGATGAAATTAAGAAGTTTGCGGTTATACATTGGCAGCAGCAAGCACAGGACTGGGTTAACTGGCGGAGCATGGGAGAGGCCTTTGTCCTGCAGTAGACGTAGCCAGGCTGATGATTATGATTATGATGATTTATGCATAGTGGCCCGCTCACTCATTCGCAAAACGAATAATTATGGCGTAGTGGTCCCTTGACTGTATCCCCAATGCGTATTCAATGGTACTTTTAAACGGCCAATGTTTCCCGTATTGTCGTTCCTTTCTTTGAGGCGAAGTGGAGGCATGTACCGAGAAGTGTGCGAGTTCGGAAAGCGATGTGCACGAGACACGTTTACGTTATCGTGATCTACTCGCGAAGGCTAAGCTCAAGCGTTCAATAATTTTTTTTCGCCGACCTTGTTATTGAAATCAAAGTGAACACTCTCAAATGAAAACGATGCATACCATCTCACCACCTGCACTGGGTGAAATCGTTAACTGTGAGCGTTGCAGCCTATGATCCTGGTGCTAGCTACTTGACTGGTTGGTTGGTAGGTTGGTCCCTCAATACTTCAGCGCAACCCACTCTACGGGACCAGCTCAATTGAGTCACGCGTCACCATTGCCATCTCTTTCTAGTGCTATGTTGGAGTAATGGGTAACCACCATGAGGCAACAACGACTGAAACCAGTGATCCAGCCGCCATTATTGTCCACACGTTCAATAGATCATCGCGTACCTATCACTGCCTTCCCCAAGCCTCCATTGGCAAAGTATTATTGTCAAGAGCCTTCGGTTGTGCACCGTAACTGCCCGGCATCGCAAGCCCTGATCGACGTGACGTCATTATTCAGTGGTTCTTCATTCAGTCAGCGAAGGGTCATAGGGTGAAACACGCAACATGATGGGAAATGTGCTGGAGGACTTAGACCGAAGACATGGCAGATCTTCACACCTTGTACGTATAGTAGCATGCACGAAAACCATTCAGACTCGCGCGTGTCAGCTATTGCATCATCTTTCGAAGTACAACAGCCTGCTGTGGTATCTTGGAGTTCAGCTGAGAGAACTCGACGTCTCCGACTTCGGAAGCATGCAGCTCGTGAGCATTCGGGAAGTCCACTCCATTTCACCAGGCGATAGACGTTGCACCGAATCTCAGAGGGTAGCTGAGAACTTTTTAGAAGATCTTTTGAATTCACACAGTTGCATAAAAACAGTAGACATTAATTCTGTCATCGCGAGCAACGCTTCTTTGCTCAACGCTGTAATGAAGTCACCATTTCTAAAAAGAGTGAGAATACAAGGACCACTAAATATTCAGCAGGAGGCACTTGTAAGCTTATGCAATACGATTCGCCGGCTGAACAAGATAGAGGAGCTTGAATTTCGTACGCACTCCACATACCCTCTACACCAGCTAGTTATCTCGGTGCTTGATTTAATGCGGTCTGGAACCAGCCTGACATCTTGATGTCGCACACTTGCAGGTGAACAACCTGTACACGAGGCTGTTGGTGGATATGCTGGTGCATAACAGCACAATTACTAGTCTCGCTGTAGGGGCCTGCATTTTATCGTCTGGTTTGAAAGGTTCAGCTCACAAGTTCGCAGAGTATTTGACTAAAGAAAACCAGACACTCAAGCACTTAACTCTCAGAGCAGATCATTTTGTGGATCGGGAAGGACTCAACACTGTGGTGCAAGCCATCGCACAAGCTTCTGTGCTACAGGAAGTTGTCGCGTACTTGAGATTGATGGAACCAGAAGAGATGTCGTTTTTCGCACAGGTTGTCGACTCTAGCCAGAGTGTGCACAGTCTTACCGTGACGCGCGCGAACTGTTGTGAGCGTTTCACGATGGCGTACTTGGACGAACTATTGCTCCGCACAAGGCGAACTAAAGCGATGCAGCCTTGGATTTCAGCAATAGCGAAAACTCTCCTCTACAAACTAGTGATAGACTTGCAAGGATTCGCTGTGGAAGAGTGCTGTGAATTTTTCCGTGCTGTGGCAGCGAGCAACACGCTGCAACGTGTGATCGTGCGTAACATCACCGTGTTTAAGGACCTGCGGGAAGCATTTAATTGTATGAACTCACATCTGCTTTCACGGAAAGTGCTAATCGACGACCTGCACGTGAGGCCTTTAAACATACCAGCCCTACCCGAGTGCACGCTCGTGACGACAGTGACATTGAGTTACAATCACATTGAAAAGGGTCAGGAGTTCAGGTCGGCATTCAGTGTTCTCATGAAGTGCCCTCATGTAACGTCGCTCAGCGTTCACACTCTCCCTGATATATACGAAGAAAGTTTGATGAACGATATTGCTGCATACATCCGAGTGGTGCCCACACTCAAAAATACTTCGAGCTGCGACTTCCAGTAGGCATACGTGTTTGCGTCACAATTCAGAGATCCGGCAGCAGTTGTTCAATGAGGGCACTAGCGTCAAACACGACTTGCAAAAACTAACTCTCCGCCTGACGCTTAGCAAGATGGATGTGTCACCAGGCTTGCCATTGCTGCTCTGCGCATTCCAACATTGAGCGACCTGTCGCTAGTCGATTGCGGCTACGGTGTCAACGAGTGCTTCACCCCATTGTTTTGCTCAAAGAATGACGAGCAATTATAACTTGCTTCACGTTGAGCGGCAGGAGTGCAGAATGTACCACCAGAAAATATCATCGTGCAAGATGTTCACCAGGCGAAACTGCGGTCTTATCGCTCGAGCGTTGCGCTTCGTGCTGGTGACCGGGATCCCCTTTGTGCTTCTGCACTAGAACGAGTTTGCGGACATGCGAAACTTGTTGAGTTGGTTGAGGAAGAGCGGTGTCGAAACCACGGAGGCCCATCGCAATGATCAAGCGTGCGCTAAACAGCATTCGTGGTCTGCAGGAATACATGACACTCAGCGGCGTCGTATAGAACAGTGTACAGAGCCTCCGTCAACGAGATGGTGAAACTAATTTGGTAGACCTGAATGAGTATTGCTGGCTGCACATTAGGCAGTACCTAACCTTGGAAGATGTCGCCAAGGCTTCTATTAAATGAAGGGGAAGCTTTTGAGAGGGCATAGAGATTGCTTGATTTTGGTGTGATATAGTTAAGAGGTCTCAAACTATCCGGAGCTAACGGGCCGCAGTAATGAAATCAAAACACACAAGGGCAGGGACAGTGAAGACAATGAGGTTAAGAAGGACTGAACCAGAGTTTGAATAAAATGTCCCCAAACATTGCCATTTGAACAGGCCGCTTTTCTGACCTTTTATAGGGTAATTTCTCTAAAGAACTTGACGTCACACTTAGACAAAACATTTGTATACTATTACTCAAAGCCTAAAATTAGGACGCTGATTCGAAATGATTATTCTAAACACATGGTGATTTTCAAGGTCATACTGAGCGTGGGCGTGCATCACGACAAAGATTGCTTGAGACCGGCTTTGTCTGTCTGGCTTATCTGAACAAAGCGTTGATTATTGCAATACGCGAGAAAATAATGCGCCTACTCTTTAGCGAGGTAATAATACCTTATTCTTTCGTGAGGGCATGGGTAGCTCGCGAAAGGTTCAGGGGTCATGCGTTTGAGACCCTTTATCTAGTTCTTTGCCGGTGCGTATATTACACATACACGATTGTCAGAACACAAGCGTTCACTGGAAGGCAATGCGTACTCACACGCTTCCCAACAAGGTATGATGATGTGTTGGGTTTATCAACACAAAACCACCATATAATCATTCGAGATAACGTTGTCGAGGGCTCCGGAACTTCGACAACTTTTGGTTTTTTAACTTTTACCGAAATCTTAGTAGCGCCTGCGTTTTCGCGTACATCAAAAGTGCAGCCGCTATTGCTTAGATTCGATCCCCTGACCTGCGGCTCAGTAGCCGTGTACCTTAGCCACTAGACCACCCTGGCAGAGCCTCGCTGCCCAACACCATGTACAACGTGGCTAGACTCCAAATTCTCAGACACCACTTGTGTTTTTAGGCATTAAAAATTATACTAGGAAATTTCTCAGGCTATAATTATTAACAAAAAGTAGGGTGTGGAAATAATAAAACATTCCATTTAACGCATCGAATACCATTGTATATCAATAGGCACTCGACCTGAATAGTACATATTCAAAAATAATAAAGTTGTTATGGGATTGCAACTAGGGTTTCGCGCAGCCCCTTAGTTGTTCGCCGCCGCCGCTGCCTCTGGTACCGGTAAGCACATCACGCGAAATAAGAAAAACAATTTAGCACCAATGACACAGTGGATCATTTATCCGGGTCTGCTGGGTGCCTGCCCTGTATTCTACCACTGAGCCACTAAGGCAAACTCGCCTTAGGCAGGCTTGATGTCGAGAAAGCAATCGCGTTATCATGACTTTTAAAGCGTTTTAAAACAGCGTAAAAACAAGGAGTCGTCCCACAATGCGAATACGTAACGAGTGAGTCATCCAATGCTCCAACCCATACCAGAGCTTGTTTTCGTTCAGCTATTCACTGTGACCCATACCCGCTTCAGGCGTAGTTCTTCATCGTCATCAGTCACTGCATGAACAAGTGGCACAACATTCCCTGCAATAGTTAATCGGATACTTCCTTTTCAGAAGAATGACCAAAAATAGCGTAGGAAATGCCGGCCTACTTCCCAAGTTTTTTGTATTAATGCCGTAGTGGGCATCAAGCAAGTGTGCTTGAATCAGTTAAAGGCCGCTCTTCTAGCTTTCGCTGGGACTGTGCTGCGCCATCCGCACAGGCCTACTGCTATTTCAAATTTTATAATCCACACTGTCCGAGTAAGCCCAAAACAAACGAAGCATCGGCGTGAAAGATTTTTTTCCTTTTAACTTTGGAGGTTATTTGTAAGGAGCCCAATTTTTTGCGAGGCTTTCGGTGATTGATTGGCGAACAGACTTGTCTTCTTTCAAAAACACCTTCATTATTCCAAATCTGGTCAGTAACTTTTAAAACCCTTCGATTCTTGGCCAATCCCCCTAAGTGGGAATGCGCCATAATAAATGGGTGAACAACAACAACAAAAACACAGGCTTTGTTCTTTTCACTATAACGAAGCTGTACCACATTATTCATCTGCTGTGTTCGTCGAGTTGTAACTACATGCAACTTCAACTATATCAAGAAAATCATGCGCTACTCTTGCGTGAAATATTTTTGCAGATGTAGGTTTCAACACTGCCATTCACATGCTTTCGGTGCGTAAGCAATGTTGTGATAAAAGGTTCTTCTATTTGATTACATCTTTAGCTGTGTCCACTGTTCTTGGTTGCGAAATATTTAGGTTTTGTTTCTCAATTTTACTCAATATATTATGACAAATATTGTATTGTTCACGTTGATGCATGCTTAATTTTAACCTGCAGTTAAGAAGTTTTACGAGGTCGCCTCTTCATACGAGCTTACCCTAGTTTTTGTATTTGTGTGAATTTCTGTGGATTGAACGTAGTCGTACAGTCTTGTGGAACTTCTTGTATAATTGTTTGAAATAAAATAAGTTCTAGGACCAGCTTGAAAATTGTTAACCTGATATATGATAAATATTCAAATATTATTTGATAACTATTTGTTATTTGTTGACCCTGTTTACGAGGTGTCTGCTGACGTGAAGAGTACCAGAGTCTTGGAAGAACGCTAACATCATCCTAATACACAAGAAAGGAGATGACAAGTACTTGAAGAATTACAGGCCGATCAGCTTGTCTCTGTAGTATACAAGCTGTTTACAAAGGTAATTGCTAACAGAGTAAAGAAAACATTAGAATTCAATTAACCAAAGGAACAAGCAGGATTTCGAACAGGCTACTCAACAATCAACCACATTCATACTATCAATCAGGTAATACAGAAATGTTCAGAATATAACCAACCACTATACATAGCCTTCATAGATTACGAGAAGGCGTTTGATTATGTAGAAATATCAGCCGTCATGCAGACACTGCGGAATCAGGGCGTCGATGAAGTATATATAAACATCCTGGAAGAAAACTACAGGGGATCAACTCCTACCATAGTGCTTCATAAAGAAAGCAACAAAATACCAATTAAGAAGGGTGTAAGGTAGGGGGACACAAATCTCCCCAATGCTATTTACCACGTGCTTACAGGAGGTTTTCAGATGTCTAGAAAGGGAACAGTCAGTGATAAGAGTTAATGGAGAGAACCTTAGTAACCTGCCCTTCGCCGGTGACATTGCATTGCTGAGTAAGTCAGGGGACAAATTGCAACTCATTATTACGGAGTTAGACAAGGAGAGCAGAAAGGTGGGTCTTAAAAGGAATCTGCAGAAAACGAAAGTAATGAACAACCACCTCGGAGAAGAGCAGCGCTTCGATATAGATAATAGTGCACTTCAACTTGTAAAAGACTATGTCTACCTAGGGCAGGTAATAACCGCGGCGCCAAACCATGAGATTGAAGTAACTAGAAGAATAAGAGTGGGGTGGAGCACATTTGGCAAGCACTCTCAAATTATGACAGGTAGATTGCCACTATCCCTCAAGAGGAAGGTATATAACAGCTGTATCTTGCTGGTACTTAGCTATGGAGCAGCAACCTGGAGACTTTCAAAGAAGGTTCAGCTTAAATTGAGGACGACGCAGCGAGCAACGGAAAGAAAAATGGTAGGTGCGGGGACAAGAAGAGACAAGAAGATAGGGACAAGAAGAGAGCGGAGTGGATTACGGAACAAACGGAGGTTAAGGATATTATAGCTGAAATCAAGAAGAAGAAATGGACATGGGCCGGGCAGGTAGCGCGTAGACAGGATAACCGCTGGTAGTTAAGGGTAACTAACTGGATTCCCAAAGAAGGCAAACGGGTTAGGGGGAGACAAAAGGTTAGGTGGGCAGATGAGATTAAGAAGTTTGCGGGTATAAATTGGCAGCAGCAACCACAGGACCGGGTTAACTGGCGGAACATGGGAGAGGCCGTTGTCCTGCAGTGGACGTAGTAAGGATGATGATGATGATGATGATGATGATGATATGTATTCAATTCGGTGTCATCAATAATTCAATCACTTTCAACTCTTTCACCCTTACAGCAATCAGTGTGTAAGCACGTCTGAATAGTCCTGTATGGCAATGAACTTTGTTCCCCGATTCGTAATTCTTGTAGTAAAAATGCATGCATGCGAAGACAGTTCTTCGAGCTGCTTTTAATTTTTGCAGGGGCACATGTTGTTTTTCTTTTTCGGCTATGATTGTCTTACAAGCAGGTGATGCATGGTCATGGTTAAAATAGCGTGCGTTCTTTTGAATCATGTTAGTTGCGAGAAGGCGCTGTATGTTGTTCAGTACTACTTGTTTCGTCGTGTAGTTTTTTTTTTGCTGCCTTTTTAAAAGTATTCAGACTTTAAAGTATCGTTCACCCCTAAACTTCATCTCAATGATCATCACTTCAGAAAGCTGTGACGCCATCAAGTTTTGCAGTGGCAGGCCTTGATGTGCTGGGAATTTTATTTTCAACTCGTCCTTCGGAATAGAGGCAACTAGCGGCTCGTGAATTTTTGTTCATCGGTGGTGGGTTGGGGGACCTGAGCATGCGGACCACCAGGCCCGGCCTGGGCGCAGCCGGTAGCACTTACCTTGCACTGCCTGGACACAATAGCCACGTCGGACATCCTCGTTAACCGGCTGAGCAGTCACTGTATCGTTATCCGTGGCTGAGATACGCGTGGCATGCACGTTTCACTGTGCTTGCCATTCTGCGCCTGACCTTCCAAGTTTTGCTATCGCGTTCATTGCTTCGCCTTTGAGGAAAAGCTGCGACTTCTTTTTCTTTCGCCTTGGAGAATATAAAATAATTTTGCTAGTTTCTCTGACGTGCTCCTGCACTAAAAAGTGCGGCAACCAAGCATCCGCATGAAGAACGATGCTCACAATTGAACTCTGAAGCACATTCGGAGCGGGGAGCCTGGAGGGTTCATGGCACGCGCGGTGAATAAAAAGCCCACGAAGTTCGATTGCGCGTGCTTCACGTGTTGTCAGTGCCACCTGACTAGCTGGTTGCGCCTGTCCTGGCATTACGCGCTGCGGATGCGCATTCCCCGCGAAAAAGGGGTAAAAAAAGAGGACGTCTACTAGGGCGCGGCAAGAGTGAGACGGCGTAGATCAAAAAGTGTCGCCACTTGTCTAAATATAGGGGTTTGATGCCAAGTGCGGTAATCGCGCCATCTCACTGTTAACTCTGAGAACACACTTATACTTCTATGGTCTTGGAGATGGCAGACGCACAGCCTGTTTCTCTCTGGCCGTCCTATTAACTTGCAGAAAGAGCGTTTTTCAAGATGTGGGCGTGGCACGCTTTTTCCTCCGCACCATGGCACTCCCACGGAGAATAGTAAAGGGTGCTGCGCTGTTCGCGTAGCTTGCTGGTGCGCGAAAAAATTATCTTGGCTCTTTCATATAAGTTCGCACTCATTTTTAAGTGTCAACTGAAGGTGTACGAGAGGCAAAGTCATTGCTGGAGCGTATGGACTCAAATGGGCTTTTTTGTGTAGATTTGTGCCGCACTTACAGCTGCGATACCTCTGAAACAAATTCGCATGTTCTGGAACCTTACTATACATCGAAGTTTGCGGGCTGTAAAATACTAGGGGTACTGACGAAAAAAAAATGACAGCCCAATCCACGAGTGCAGTTACAAGCGCGCCACATTCTGTTACATAGTGTCACCCTCGATCTACTAAATGAATTCCTTTTTCTTTCCTATCATAAAACTAGCACTGCTATTTATTGTAACGCCAGTTCAAGAATTATTGTAGACACGATGATGTATTCACAGCGGCGTTGTGGTCACAGAGCGAATGATCAGCCATCCACGCTCTTATTGCATATGGCTATAACAGAATAAAAAAACTAAAGAAGGCTGCCGACTGCTCTTTGCAATAGTGACAAGATCTGCTTCAACATGAAATGAATCTTCAGAGGGGGATTAATACATCAAATATATCACTGTGAAAAGGGAAAGATTTTCATCGATAACGCTGTCCGTACCAAGCGATGAGAACTGCGCCGACAGTTTGCTGCGAACAACACCTCAAGTGCTACGAATAAATGTTGCTTCTTGTGTTCTGGTGACCATACGTAAGGCAATATAATTTGGCCCACACACTCAGTAACGTACCACACAGAAACAAAAACTGCTACATTAGAATAAGTCACTAATAAATCCCTCACTGTGTCGAGAAAGTGAAATTACACTTTTTCATTTTCTCGGCCAGGAACCCCGAATTGAATTAAGCATCAACAGTAGCGTCTGCAATACACTATTGTGTTCCTCTTCGCCTGCAGACTTTGTATCAATTTATATTTCGCATGATTATTACGATATTTTGAAGAGGAACACAAACAAGTGGTACTTGGCCACATTCGATGTGGCACTGGTATTCGGGGGCAGGGTGAAGCTAGGAGCGGTCAAGACTGCAGATTGTATACCCATATTTATTGAGCGGGTGACCACGCAACAACGTCTGAGCCACCTACATCCTGAGTTCACATAGTTGGCATTCACCGGCACTTAAAACTCAGAGTGGTATACGACTTGCTCGAAGTCGTGAAAACCAAGCCAAAAATGAAATGGTCTCTTGCACAAATTCATTCTTAAATGTGAACGCTCGGGAAAAACCAAATACATTTTAGCAAAGTGTTGAAATAAGATGGTATGAAGAGAAACCCCCTTTTTATAAGGAAGGCCGTATATGTACTTTATGATGATCAACAGTTTAACTTGTCTGCTGAAACAAACTCGGGTAGTGCATGTATGTTTTGCAGTTTATAATCTTCGTATATTTTTAGCCTGAAATATTTTCTTATGTCTACAGTAAAAAGGTAGTGAAATCGTCACAGCTTGTAACCTAATAGCTCCTTTGATGAACACAAACATTATGACCTAAAACTAGCACAAAAGTACCTTTTGCACTTCGAAAATTCAAAGCAATTATTTTCTGGCTTGTGAAACATTATCGCGCAACTACTTCCGAAATCATTGTTCTTAAGAAATTATTGTTCTTAAGTAAATTTTATAAAAATGAAGCACGGTGGCTGGGATGTCATATTCACTCATCTTAACTCGACCAAATGGCATTTGTTTCTTTGGTTCACTAGGCACGGAGTGTCACAGGCAGATCTCAGTGTCGGAATTTTCTTTTCCTGCATTCATAAAACTACCAGTCATTCTCAGCAAATAACTGCGCCGAATTTACAGAGGCTTGTGAACGTATTCCACACGTGACTATCGCTAAACCCCAACGACGTACTCGACTGGTGTCACGTTATTCATTCATGATCTGTTACTGTTGCTCGACATGAGCTCATGTCCGCGTAGGCCAGTGTTGAACCTACGTACACCAAATAAAAGATGGAAGCACTAAGCACACAGGTGTAGGCAGCTAAACAATACTTAGAACTAGTCAGAAGCTTTTGTTTGAACTAAGAAATGCTTAGCATCGATGCGGGATTACATATTCTAACACAGCCAGACATAATTCTGGCGAACATGCCTTATGAGTATATCAAGCTATAATTGAAGGGACACTAAATACACTTATTAGGTCGACTTTGATTGTTGCAATAGTGGTTCAGAAACCTCATATTGTTACTTTTGTGCCAAAGAAGGGTCTATTTTGAAATGAAATCAAGTTTTAGTGGTCCGCATCGGGTTAGTGCACTACAAATTACCCGCCTCAAAAAGCGGACCAACCGGACTGGAAAGCCTTAATGTGCGCGCGTATTCGTGTTTTAGGGTGGTGTCAGCCTTTTACCCACCACTTGCCGGCACGCGCTAAAACACAATGTTGCCAGTCCCGGTTTCATCGGCAACAAGCGCCAAGTTGGTTCTTGCGGCCAGATTTTGCTGCTCCACTGCACTGCATCAGCTGCATGTTGACGCTGGTGTGCAAGCTGCGGTATGAACTGCTTTTGACGATGCCATAGACCTCGCTTCCGCTACGACACCATCCTCGCGCTAAGCGCACCTACATGAACTTTAGAGTGTGAATGCCAGGGTGCTGCGTGCTGAAATTTGGCTCGCTCGCTGGATTTCGAGCCGAGTGGTTGTGTCCCTGCGATCTCCGACGACAGCGTAGCTCTGGCCGACTGGGCCCACCCTACGCCATCTCCTCACGTCAACAAGAGCTTTCGCCAGTGGTGCCCTGTCCTCGGACACCTGCAACCGTGTCCATCTTTCCTATCTTCTCCTTACTTCTGTCGTTCGCTGTCCCTGCACCTTGCTCTCTCCTTCCTCTATCTCTATCTCTTTACCTTTTAGTCTTACTCTTATAATCCCTCCTTAAACCCCAACCCTCGTGAGCTGATGTTGAAGTGTCCTGCTCCTAAAAGACAGTTAAGGGGCTTACTTTTCAATTCTTTTGACTTGAAATCACTGCCTCCCACCCCGCAATTCAAAACTGTTTACAGAATGTTCCACTTCCCGACTTCCTCTAGTCAAAGGAAACGCTCTATTACACAAGTGAAGCGAGATTGCTTGGAGCCGACTACTTGTCTCCATGTTTGCGAGGTGAGTAACCGTTGCATTGCGAGGAGGTTGGGTACATCGCCGCATATTTGGTGAAATGGCTGACTTAGTTAAGTGAGGAAAAGCAGTTTGAACAAAGTAAGCACGACAACCTGCACAGTAAAAAGGAATGGATCAGGCGTTGTTCAGGCGAGAGCTGGTTACCTTGAGTACAATTGTTTACTATCATAGTCGAAGCGCAGTTCATCAATCGAATATTACGACTAGTCGAACGTATGGTCCTGCATGCATTCACTATCTTCGTTTCATCGGTTTCCGAAGCTGTCTCAGCATTCCTCACGGGAAACGCCAGACCCGTAAACCACCAACAGACGCTCGCATTCACGTCTTCCTTTGCGGGCAGATGTTAACGTTCCTGCGCTTTCACCTCGGTCGGCGAGTAAGGGCCTTTGTAGAGGTACACAGACGAGCAGACAAGCACGTTTCCTGTAGACTCGTAGTTTTGCACAGTTGCAACGCAACTAAATTTTTTGCGACTTGCAATGGGGTATTTGTTCTTCTCTTCGCTAACACGTAGAATCACACCAAAACTTGCTCAACAACGGCAAAAAAGATTTTGCTAAAATAGTATAGAATGCGACAGGTTTACTATTCGTGTCCGTCCGTCCTTCTGTTGCTCTGTCAGTCCTTACCGGTGCAGTATATAAGCAATAAGAAAGTGGGTTATCGGCCCCTAACTGAAATATGCCGTATAGGAGATTAATTCTGCGTCGTTATTTTCTGTCGTCCTTTGTTTCATAACCAGCCACAAAGTTGATTTGGTATCGTGAACTGAGTTTTTATTTAGTGCTTGTAGAGAAAATGTGTACGGGCTTAATATATGTGGTAGGTGCCGTGTATGAATTTTCGCCTTACTGTAGGCCCACTTCGAGGACACGAGCTTCCAGCAAAGGAGGCAGGATGGTTTGAAAATATTGAGGCCAGATACTGTTTGGATGCTGCTTTCAATAAATCTAACCATGAAAAATCTGGTTTGTTGCATGCTGCTTCTCTTTGCCTTCCTTCTGGCCTAATATACAGATTTGTCAGTGGGGAGGGAGGGTTGGTGTAATATGATTGAGCACCCTACTATTTTCTGGAAATACTTACAGCTGATAACGTTTTTAAGCAATCCGTTGTAGAGATTAGTTCTCGAGAACTAAGCTTGCTGCAGGCAATTTAATTATGACAAAAGCAATATCTAGGGTATAAGAAAAATTCTAGCGGTGTTATGTGGTTTACAGAGGACATCGCGAGCTACCCGGTTATTTGCTCTGCCTTACCTGTCGTTATGGGTTCCATCATATAATACAGCATTGTCTCGAGCCTTGCACTAGAAAGCCTTTGAGGTGTATGCAGTGATAAGGTGAATTACCTTTAGAAATACCACGCCGACGTTGAAGTGTATTCACACTGACATCGAGGTTTTTCCCCTCAAAAATATAGGCTCCCTAAATATTCTCCCCCCACCGATGCGGTGGGTCTACCAGGTAGAAAAAATAAACATTCTTAGCGGCATTTTATACAAACCCGATTCATGAACACATTTTTTTTTCTGTTCTACAAAACGGCAGCTAACTTCAGAAAACAACCCTTGAGCTTTCAGAACTTGCTATATAAAAAAACACCCCTTCTCGTTGAAACGCACGCTGCCTTCAATGCATATGAGAGGCCACTAGGAACCAACATGGTGGCCCATCAAATATGGCGGCCGTTTTAGCCAGTTGTAAGCAACCATGATTGAAATTGTCACCACCCAAAAACACGGCGACGCATGCACATGAGGCTCCCTAGACTGGACTGACTCACGTCACTGTTGCCATGCACAACGTTGCCTGGTTTACTGCGCTGGTGGCAGCAGACCGAAAGCAGAGAGGGCACAGCAGCAGCAACGACCATTGATTAATTTCCCGCCATTAGCTTCGAGACTGCAGATGTTTTCGTTTGAAGTGCGGCCCGCTATATGGCACCACCTCTCCCGTGTAACCACGGAAAAATTGAATTTTTGAATCACTCGCGTCATTCCCTATAGTAACGTCAGTCGGTTCTTTTTTTTTCTAAAAACAAGTAGAAACAAACAAGCTGCATTTTATTGCGTTTCTTGATGTACGGAAGGTATTTTATTTAGTGCAGTTAAATCGTATATTATTGATATATTGTAGAAGGTCTTCCTGAAGTCATGGGACCATTTTGAAAATGTCCTACTGCGGTGCTAGGGTTCTTGTCCATTTAGTTTATTTTTTTGTCGAAAAGTAGGGCACTATTGTTGAAGATATTCTCGTTTTAGATGTTGTACATGGAGCTTTCACTCTGGTGTAAATTGCTACTTGACATTAGCGTCCCTTTAAGGTTTTTAACGGCAAGGTATTCATCCCTTTTTGCGTCGACAAAAGAAGTGCTCTCTTTTCGCGTTCATATGTGAAATGCATTGAACTTCTCTATAGAAAAGTATACGACGTGCACCCAGCATGCCTCAGCAACAGCTTTATTAGGCCAATCTTCGCGAAAAAAGACAGCAAGAATGTAGGCGGGACTACTCGCAGTAGGGCTTCTCGCCTACTCAGCCCACCTCGTGTAGCCTCCTGAAGGTCAGCATTGTAAGGGCGCACGGAAGCCTCCCACAGCTCTTGGCTAGCTTCTCGCTTACGAAGTATTACGAATGGTTGAGGAACTCGATGATCAGTGGTTTTCTAATATAGACTTTTGCCTTAATTGCATCATGAGCTCGTTATTTCTCCCTATTTAGTTACCTGTGAAGAAAATGGAAAAATGGTCCTTATTTTGTATTGTCTAGCTAACACTAGTGAAAAAAACTCGGACAAAGAAGATACATCTCTGACGAACAGTCCTTCATGCATCAATTGCTCTTTTCGAGCAGTAAATCTCTCTGGTTAGTACATCACACATATTGAAACCGTGCTGACTTCAAACAGACGTTTTGCGAAGTGAGAATTCGGACAACTGCAAGATGGCATGAATAAATACACAGGGGAGTCAAATATGCTGACGGTTGGCCGGGAGGAGAAAGAGTTAACCACGTTACGGCAACGACTCAACCCACGCCCTTTTTTTTGTATTTTAGTACTTACACGAACATTCATAGAGTCATGAGAAAGCATGACGCTTTTGACACCATAATCAATTCTTGTGAGGCCGAGGTAATTGCTGTAACCGACACTTGGCTAAGTGATTGTGTTTGCGATAACAAAGTGTTCATATTTCCAAGTAATTGAACATTTATTGCTGCGATTGGAAAGAACGACCGGGTGCTATTACTTTGCTTGCAATTTCAAAGCGTTCTAAGCCTTTTCTTATAACGTGACATCTACATTAAAAATGATATATGTCGGAGTGGTCGTGTATAACAAAATGCTTGTTTCTGGCGTCTCTTGCCGCCCCTTTAATACCGACATCAGCTTTTTTCGGGAGGTTCAAGATAAAATCAATGAAATTCTGATGTGGTACCGATTAGCGTCAATAATAATTCTCGGCGACTCAAACAATCCTGCCATATTGTGGACGTCATTTTTATCAAACGTCGTATTGCTTTCTTCAAATGGTCAATGTTTTCTTGATCCTTGCAACCCATTTATTTTACGCAAATGGTGATTATCCTAACTCACGCCATCAGATCTTCATCGAACAATATTTATTTGAATCTTAAAACGAGGCCAGAGACCACTCATTCATTGAACACACTTCCTGTCTCAGCGATGACTGTTTGCTAGATTTTTACAAACGCAACAACATGCCAACTGCTACTAAAATCGTGAGGTAATCTACAACTAAAGGGCGGTAAACTTTGAAGCAATCAACTACGAACTCTGTATTCTTTGACCCTTACCTGAACAAATTTGTTAAAATATCGTGCAGAGAAACTGGGATCCCTTTGTTAGCAAAATTTACAAACTTACTCGCACTTTTGAGCCTCTAAAGTTCATAGCTGCAAGCTCTTCCTCACCCTGGTTCAACACATACATTAAGTGACTTTCCAACAAAAAGAAATGCTTGTTTCGTGCTGCAAAACTCTGTGGTACGGAATATGTCTGGCGTGCCCTTGAAAGCTTCGCGCCAGTTTGTTCATCAGTAGTTTCAGATGCTAAAGCCGACTTTCTATCTAACACTCAGCCATCAATGCTTGTTAGCAACCCGAGAGGAGAGAGTTTTCGAAAATGGTTACGATTACCAATTACAGCGAAATTGTACTTGTAGACTCACACGCTCTTCTCATGTCTTTCGAGAGTTGTGCAGCTCATCTGAACGAAAATGCTGTGCGGATGTCTTCAGTATGGGATACTTTCCGCCTCTTTACCAATGCGCAATTATCCACCAATGTCTGCCTAAGTGACTTGAGCCCATGGAATTGTAAAAGTAATCGAATCACTCCGAGTGGGACCTGTTTGCGTTGTTGACAATGTAAACGCAAGATTTCTTCAAAAAATAAACATGTCTCGTCTCTTTCATAATTCGTAATTCAAATATTTGAGCACTCTTACAATGAAGGTGTGGGGACACACGTATGAAAAGAGACGCAGGCGATTCTGCTACATAGGTGTGAAAACGGGCTTTTGTACCTAATTACCGACCCGTTTCACTTACCTCTATAGCACGTAAACTTTTCGAGCACATAATCTTTTCTAACATGGTCACCTTTCTAGAATCAAAGATGTTTTTAGCACGTCACAGCACAAATTAGGAAGTCATTCTCATGTGAAGCACAGCTGCTTTGTTTCACCTATTCCTTACACACCTTCTTGTGTCAGAGGTAAATGATCAATTAAATTTTAAAAGTTTCTGAGAGATTTTGGCAAGATAATTCTCACATATTACTACAGAAGCTGACGGTGGCCTTCTTACTTGGAAGTTGATGATGGCCTTCTTACTTGGATTGACGTTTTCTTAAGCAAATATTGACAGTTCGTTGTTGCTAATGCCCATATCTCACCCTCTTCTCTTGTTACTGCAGGTGTGCCTCAGGAATCTGTGTTGGGCCTTTTGCTATTTGTTATTTATATTACCAACAAACCCAAAGTTGTAACTTTTTCTATTTATCTTTTTGCAGACGACTGCGTTGTTTACTTGAAAATTGCACCTAACTCCGATTTTATAGTACCTTCCAAACTGACAATCATATTATTTCTATCTGGTGCAGAACTAGGAGCATAGAACTCAACAATAACGAATGCCAAGTTTTACGCATTTCACAAACTACGGCACGTCGTGCCAACTACACCCCAAACCACGCTGCTCCAGATTCCGCTACTTGGCATAAATACTTGAGACTTCAAATAACATTTGACTTGAGCGGGAAGCATCACATTACCTACGTTATAAACAATACCAACTGTACGCTGGGATAACAACCGTATGATGTAAATGTAGTCGCGCTCCTCAAGCCGTAAAACTAATAATGAATAAAACGCTAGTTCATCCAAAGCTCGAACATGCATGCTTGGTTGGGGACCCCTTGCAACTGAACTTTACTCCCTCCCTCGAATTGGTACAGAATAACGCAGCACGCTTCATATGTACAAACACCTTCATATACCCTAACTACATCGCACCAGCAGTGTCTCCTCAATGAAACACTCCCTCTCGCTGCAGTCACTTGAATTGCGTCGCACAGCATCTCGGCTCGTACTTTTTCACAAGATATTCAATAATCCGATTTAGAAAGATCAGTTCATAACAAATCTATCCTATCGCTCAGGTCGTTGAGATCATCCCAATAAGGTACACGTCATTAAGTGCTGCACTAACACTTTCCATCATTCTTTCGTCCCACGCACATCCAGCGACTGACACCACCTTCCCACCGACACAGTTCCCATTTAAAATCATGAGTTAATTTCATCTACCATACAAAATTACTTGCGTGATGACATGCAAAATGTGTATTGTATGTATGTTTTTGTACTTTCTATGTTGCATCTATTCTGATCACACTTACACTTGTAATAAATTTTAAGGCCAAGCTCAAAATCTTATGTTCTGTAAACCTCATCATTTTGATGTTACTTTGCTCTTTTTCATAAAATATGTTATGTAACTCACTTTCCTTTGAAAAGCTATGTGCGATTGAGAATAATTTCAATGAAATGAAATATTAGTAGCATAAAATATTGAGCGCATTTTGTTCTAGGCATGGAGTAAAATGCTATGAACGTTGCAGTAACTAAGTAAGGGCAGTTGAACACAAAAATGACCTATTTATTTTGTTGACTTGACCCTGTAGGCTACATTATCGTATGTCAAGTAGCATTACATAGATCAACGTTCATTGAGTTACCGTTTTTGTCTTGAGAGTTGCGAAACATACACCTGTTTGCAATGAATCTTACGACTGCAACTGTCCCTAAACAATCAGCAGTACCGGCACAAAAGAATACAAATATTGGATGCCAGAGATTAAGTTTCGTGATTACTTTCCTATTTGATATGCAGGACAATCACTGAGTCGTCGCTGTTGAGCTACTGCTTAAGATCAGTGATAATGTGAGAAGGCCTGTAGGATTTTCCGAGTTTTGTCACTGATGTAGCAATAAAACAAGGACGTGGGCAGGGTCGCGAAACTTGACGGGAAAGTTACTTGATTGAACTAGTTTGGCATAAGCGCATTTGATGTGCTCATCCAAAAATGGTGATACTTTGAGGCTATAACTTTGCAGTGTGCAACAAGGTTGTGGTGGTCAAACGCCAAGAACGTAAATGAAACACAAAGAAAGCGCAACAGCAATAATAAGTAGATAACGTAAAACTCTGTGATTGCGCACGTTATCCTGGTAGTAGACGTAAGTTTTAGAGTGCGACTCCACATTTTAACAGCGGTAATAATTTGTTTTTGTGTATGCTTACAAAGAGTTGTCTTCGATTATCATGGCGGCAGCACGGTGACCCATCATCCTTAGTGGTGAATTAAGGTTTCCGGCTGGAAGGTAAGGCATCAATGACGCATCCACAACTCGTAAATTTTTCACGCCGTGAAGCACCCTGCAATAAACGTGATAATAAATACTATTACAAGTGAATATTTTGTTGGCCTAAAAAACTGTATCATTGTGTTAGCTCTAAACCATTGCCTACCTTTGAACTAACTAAAATTTTAATAACGGGCAACACTTGTGTACTTATTGATCGGATAATGCCGTCTTCCTAAGCGGTAGTCTAGTAATTACAGTTTTCGGCTGGTGCCCCTAAAATTCGAGGATTCGCTTCCAGTAGTTGGATAGATGCCAAAAATGAGAGGCATGTTTACTTTCGATGACAGTGCAGATGAATAACAGGAGATACTAAGAATTTCTGAAGCCATCCTCCACAGTGTGCCTCACAATCAATCAAGTGTTTTACGGCGTAAGCGACAAAATTTTCACATTATTCGAGTCAAGATCATACACTAAATTTTGTCTCACTTCTTTACCCTGCCGTGCTAACTTTCATCTACATCATGTTAAGGAGGTGATCACCTCAGAATTGAGACGTAGGCGGCAATATAAATAGACAGACAGACACACAGGTAGATAGATAGACAGATAGATAGATAGATAGATAGATAGATAGATAGATAGATAGATAGATAGATAGATAGATAGATAGATAGATAGATAGATAGATAGATAGATGAATAGATAGATAGATAGATAGATAGATAGATAGATAGATAGATAGATAGATAGATAGATAGATAGATAGATAGATAGATAGATAGATAGATAGATAGATAGATAGATAGATAGATGAAAACGCTCGACCTCTAGCGTTTTACTAACAGTTCACATTATTAATGGTGATATACATGTACGAATATGATTAGATTGATTGAGATAATAAATTTTGTTATTTGTGGCATCTCAATGTCGGTCACTGATAGCATAATATACAGTATAACCTGCTGTTATGTTCTTCACTCTTGTGTTGTCCCGACTTTTACGTAGTTCTCTGCTGGTTCATTCGTAGCTCCTATAGAATGTTGCGCGTACAGGGAACTGCGGTGACATGTTGCAACAGCAGTGGAATTATTCTTTTACCATAATGTAGCCTAATGGATGACTGTAACGCTGACATCACAGCCAATGTTGAAACCTGGTGACCCACCATTGTGTTGAATGTCGTATTGCTCTACTGAGTAGAAAATGATAAATATGTCGTAATGGTCGCACTAATCCTAGTAGTAATGGTGCATTGCTTGGCGTTGCTGAATGTCCTAGCAGTTTTTCTGCTCCCGTTACTAGCGATTTCGAACTGGTATGGCATTGTTTGATAAATAACTTTAAAAAGATGACTATTGGTGTTATTTACCGAACCCCATCCAGTAGCGTATCGTTCAGGGAGAACCTTCAGTATTGTTTAAACCAAAGTGCTGTAATATAACCTGACGCTGAAATACTGCTAAGGTGTGATTTTAACTTCCCCAACACTGTCTGTTCTGCCGTGTCTTCGTTTTCAGACCCATCCTCAACCGAGTCTTATAAATTTACCTCTCTCTGCACCAATTTCACTTAATTTCAGTAAGTAAATTCACTCACACGCACCACACAAAGATCATCATTCTTTTTAGACCTGGTTATGACGTCATTTAGAGACTGTTTTTCCGATAACCCATTTGTCAAGCTTTCCTGACCACGACGTCTTGCCTTTAATTATTAGTGTAACAAAATAATACACACAAATGATTCAAAGTTATCAAAGATTACGGGAAAGCTAACTATAATGCCATCAATGAAGAACTTAAAATATTCATTGATGCCTTTTTACCTGGTGTAATTAGGCGCTCAATGCAGAGAAATTCAAATATGTTTATATCTATTGTTGATACACTAGCTCGCAAATACGTGTTATTCGTAGTATATTCTGCAACAGTAAAGCACCTTGGTAAAAGGAATACCTAAACCTACTTTCTAACAAAAGGAAACTTTTATTTTGAAAGACAAATCTTTGTCAAAAAGCGTCTGATTGGTTATTGTACAGAACACCTGCTTCGCTTTACATTTCTGCTTTGAAGTGTATGAAATTCTCATTCCTTAATGGCACTCTTCCTAAGATGCTTAAAACTAACCCAAAATGCTTTTTAAATGCGCTGAAAAACAACAGTGACTATAAATTAACGCTATAGTATCCATCTGGTAACCCCGAATCGACGTCCCTTACTGCTCTGGTATTGAATGACACGTTCGTTAAATCACTTTCATCTGCAAATACCAATGAAGTGCCTAATTTTTTATGATAGAATTATCCAACCATGAATCCAATTCTTTTGATTTTGTTGGAATAGTAAAGATACTTGATAAACTGAGACTTAGCTCCACTTCGGGCACAGATCACGTCAACACAAAATTATTTAAAAACACAAAATATAGCTGATCACTTATTTTAGAATGTAGTTTTTCTCAATCTTATGAACCTAGTTCTTTACCTGAATATTTTAAAAGCAGGTAAAACCGTACAATGTTCAAATCCAGAAAAAAAGTAATCCTTAGAACTTTCGACGTAATTCACTTACGTTAGTTCCGCGTAAACTTTTTCTGCAAATCATCTTCACACATCTTTTCAATTAGCTTGAAGGTAAAAGCTTTTTTCCGACTTCGCAACCTGCCTTCCCAAAATATTTCTCGGGTAAGAGCCAATTATTGACTTTAACAAATAACTTGCACTCAGGTTTTGTTGTAGGTTACTTTTTTTCAGAATTTTCCGAAGCTTTCAATAAAGTTAATTACTACTTACTGTCACATAAATTAAGTACATAAACAAGTACCCGCTTCGAATTGAGAATTTCGTTCCTGCCGGGTGCAGTAAGTTTGTTGGTACCAGTTGGTCCTTCGTGTTGATTCCGTCGTACTCCAAGGCTCAGTCTTGATTGATTGATATGTGGGGTTCAACGTCCCAAACCACCATATGATTGTGAGAGACGCCATAGTGGAGGGTTACGGAAATTTCGGCCACCTGGGGTTATTTACCGTGCACCCAAATCTAAGCCCACGAGCCTACAGCATTTCCGCCTCCATCAGAAATGCAGCCGCTGCAGCCAGGATTTAATCCCGTGACCATCGGGTCAGCAGTCGAGTACCTTAGTCACTAGACCACCACGGCGGGGCGACGGTCAGTCTTTGGTCCTTTGGTATTGTTGATTTATATAAGCGACTTGCTTACTAATATTTTTCTCAAGCTTTTGTATAGTATAACGTTTTGTCACTTACCGAAAACGAACCAGTGAATCAGATGTGACATCATTAGAAATAGATCTAAATATCTTAACACAGTGGTGCCACATGTGGCACATGGAACTAAATGTTGCTAAGTGCCAAGACATGTGCGTAACGCGACATGTGGTTCCCCTCCGTCCTTCTCTCTTAACAATATTCTGTTGGTACATACCGCTTCTTATCGCTACCTTGAAATCCACAATAGTAGTAACCTATCATGGAAACATCATGTTTATTGATAATGGCTATCCAAATCAAAGTTTAGGTTACCTAAAAAACAAACCTTCATCTTGTCTGACTGTCACTAAAGCTTTTGCTATATGCTACCTACGTCCGTACTCGGCTACAAAACATCTTGTTAAAGCGTAATAGATAGAAGGCGAAACATTTTTTCAAGGGCACCGACACAGAAGTGAAGACGCCTTTTTAGTACGAGTACATAACGAAGACTGAGTTTATTCTATATATTGTGCAACACTCTTGTCGAGAGGGGAAGAGAAACTAAGAAACATGCAAAGAAACACAAGTATACCTACAGGGAAAACAGTTTCCTCTGCACCCCGGGACGAGCAAAATTTTCGAGCATTTGAGGTAGATAACAGTGTCGATCTCTGCGGTTTTCAATCTTTATTCAACGGGTGATCGTGTAGATCGTAGAGGCACGCAGAAGCCAAGGACGCTTTACTCATTTCCCAGACCACTGATTGTTTCGTTAGAAAAGGCCGCTGCTGTTGTTCCTAGGAAACGAGTCCTCCCCAAGTGGCCCTTTTCCTGCCTTGTCGCCGCGGGTTGTTTACGGGTCGTTCAATCAACGTTACTCAGCAGCAGTGGGTGGTTTTTATTTTCCGATAAATACAACACGCCTCATCTCTCTGGAACCCGCATAGCTCTGCATTATTAGAAAGCATTTTGTCAGTGCGAAATTGTTGGGCTCCTTTTATTGCATTAACTATAATCAGAATGCTAGTGAGACAAACATGAAAGCTGCTTATCCTTCTCTAGCAACGCGCAAGTAGCAATCACGTATTTGTCTTTTTCACTATGTGTATCATTATAACCCCAAACTTCCTTCCTTGTTCATACACACAGGTCCGTTCCGCCAACGCTGACTTCATCATCATCATTGGGTAACCATACCATATTTCTCAATGGCTGAGGCTCTAACGCATTTGTTGCCAGGATAGCAGGAGATTTGAACCACTTACCTGTCCTCATAACAGATTCACCTCGTACAACTGCATTTAAAAGTGTACTATCACGCCTACTGTAACGTTACACGTTTCTTTCTTCTACATCGCCCATAACTATTTTGGTAGAGGCTCTCTAACGTGCCTTACAAAATTTTTTGGCGTTCTGCATATTGCTTTCAATTGACTGTTATTTTTAAGCTTTTTTTCTATTTTTGCTACGTACACCCCACTCCTTTCTCAAGGTATTACCCTGTGGGTATTATAAACAAATAAATAAATAAATAAATAATAAATATTGCCACTGCTTTGCTGCAAAAGGGAAGCAATTAACGCGGTAGTCACAAATGGTAATGTCATGAGCAGCATGACAAGCAGATAAAAACATGCCCCGCGTTTCTGATGCTCAAATAACGCACGAAACGTACACACAGGTACAGATGAACGCTAACAAGCATCTCAATTGTTATTTCGCTGCGTCTCTCATAATAATATGGTGGTTTTGGGACGTTCAGTGCAACATAATAATTGCTTCGCTGTGTCTGAAAAGCGTGCTCCTTTCGCAAGTGGAGGCTGTGCATTCATTTCAGTGAGCTGTCTGTGCCCTGTAACTGCAACAGAATCGTTCTGGTGAAAGGCACATACCAGCCGAGACGTACGATCCTTTCCACCGCGAGATTAGGGCACGTGAGCGAGCGGCCACCTTCTTTCTGCGAGGCAAAGTACGCATGAGAAATGAAAGCGCGGGCCACCATGCGCTCATTGCACCATCTTGCTGGCAATGCTGAAAACACGATAGCCCCTCCCCCGTCGCCCCGAGATGCCCATCAATCTATCACCATGACTAAGAAATCTTAGCGCCACAGAACGGAAACAAAAGAAAGAAACGTAGACAACACGAGCGCTCGTGTTGTCTACGTTTCTTTCTTTTGTTTCCGTTCTGTGGCGCTAAGATTTCTTAGTCATGCATCGTTACCAACCTGCCCAACTCGCCGCACTCATCAATCTATCACCAGCAGTAAGAGGTAGATTTATATAGCTTGCCGTTCGAACTTGAACGACGTGCTTCTTCTAGGCTTAGTGGTTAACACCTCGCATTCACGATTCAGTCTCTCCACGTTTGATTCCGCATGCGAGAATCTTTATTCAGAATTTTTTTTCTTTCTTGCGTTTTTATACATATAGATACGTATCTATATATATATATATATATATATATATATATATATATATATATATATATATATATATATATATATATATATATATATATATATATATATATACATAGGCTGAGTGACGTGACAGTCTCCTCATAATTGATATCGCAACAATAAGAAAATAACCATAAATATGTTACTTATGTGCACGCAAGGCCAGCTGAAGCAAGAAAAAAATGGGCAGATCCCACGTACAGTGGGAATCGTTGATATGCGAAACACGAGTGAGAAATGTTGATATGTCACTTTAAAATCAGCACAACGTTACGAGGTGGAGATAAATGATGCCGTACATGACTTGCGGGTCTTTATTATCATGTTTGGATGTGCCGTTCAACTTTGTCATCTATTCACACCACGTGATACCAAATTGAGTATATGTGCAGCTAGCGAAACGACCGCAAGCGCATCATGAGCATGGTATGTTGTCATGTTCTTTCGTGAAACTAGGCTTGTGCAAATAGTGAATTTCTGGGGCGAAGCGAATTTGAAGTGAATAGTGATTTTGGTCGAATAATTCCGAATCGAATTCGAATAGTATGTATGACATATAAAAATGGAATATTTATCATAACCTAACTAACCTGCACAATACTTCTTTTGAATTGAAATAGGAGCTCTATGCAAATGCCTTTTTTTGTGTAAGGGAAGTCGAAACAACCTTGATTAGTTGTTTCGGTAGGATCTGAGTGATAACCTGTTATATACATAACGTTTTCAACTTTATTATACATAAATCAAATAAACCTTCATAACAAGCTTAATAAAATGGATTGATTTGAGGGTAACGTGTTCCTTTAAAGGGGCCATGCAACACTTTTCAAAGTATCAATAGAGCCAGTAAACATGCTTGTCGCCTCACAAATTTACCGCCGCAATGTTTCTAGAATCGCTCCAGTACGAGCGGAGTAATAAAAATTTGTCGCATGCTGCAATTGCATTCTCCATTCTCGACCCGTCAAAAGATTTGGAAGCTAAGTAGGGAAGGATATAACAATATTGATTGTTGGCCTTGTTGGTACTTGCTTACTGACATGATTTGGCCACAAATACTACACAAACAAAGGAAAGAAACACTCAACGACAAGCACAACAATCAGTATTGCTGTGCTTGTTGGAAGTGCCGCTTGGGCTTGTCGTTGAGTGTTTCTTTACTTTGTGTATGTATTATTTACGGCCAAATCATGTCAGTAGGGAAGGATGGCAGGAGAATAGAAAAAAAAACGTCATGAGCGCCTAACGACCTTGAGCATCTTTTCTCTCTCTTTTTTCTTCGAATACGAGGCCTTTCAGTGCGATCGTGCACGTACTTGTGGATCAATGGCAGCCTCATGCAGCGGTCCGATAACGACGACTGCGCCATGCTCAAATCAGCCAATGACTGTGACCAGAGCTATATTATCTTTCTTGGCTGTGACAAGTGATTTTTGAGCTTGTAGTGTCATTTGCTGAGGGAAGAGAGCAATTTTAGCTTTGAAAATTTATTGTTGATTTCAGGCCGTGTGCTGCGCAATGATACTTGCCTCACGTGTTCTCGATAGCCTCTACTACCGATTGGCAGCGTTTTCTGACCATGCTCAGTGTTGTAGGGCCCCTTTAAATCTGAAGGGGGGCTTTGCGGCAAAGCAAATTTCTCTTGACTAGATCTTTCACGGCTTTTTATTACTACAATGCAGTGGAACCACCTTTACAAGCAGACTAATGTACATTTATTTGTTAATTGCGAACACTTCGAAAATATTCGATAATTTAAATTCGAATCGAAGCGAATTTGAATACTCACCTATTGGTTCAAATATTCAAAGCATTCGAATATTCGCACAAGCCTACATGAAACGAGTGTCAGGATTATCATGTTTGCAGCGGTCATATATTTCATCAAGCATTGACGACACGTAACACCACATTTGGTATATGTGCAGATAGCAAAACAGCCATGAGGGCCTCACGAAGGGCCCGGTATACACCAATGTAGCGTTGAAGCACGCGCATGCTGTGCACAGCGACGCTACGTAAGCAACCAGCATCCGTCGGCGCGGCCCGACGGCAACCAGCGTGAAATGAGACATCCTACTTTTCGCCAATGCGTTATCCAGACAGCAATGCGCCTCCCTCTTTTCGTGATGGAGCGATGCAGGACCCACTGAAACGCGCATGCATCAAAGCAACGCAGCGCGGCCGCGCCTGCAAGTATATGGCAGGATCAGTGCTTGTTGGCGTGGCCGGCATGACGCGACAAATTGAACGCCGGTGAACACGTGCACCGTGTCACGTCGAAATTTATTGGCGCCTTGACTGTGTCGTGTAGTCATGTTTTCACATAACACGCATCTCAATATTATCATGTTTGCTCCAGTCACTTCCCTTCGTCATCCATGGGCGTCAGGTAATACCAAATTTGGCATGTGTGATGCTAGCGAAAGGGCCGCGAGCGCACCATCAGTCTCGCATGTAGTCATGCTACATGACACGCATGGCATGATTATGATGTTTTGATGTGCCATTTACCTGTGTCATCCGATGGCATGACGTAATAACGAGTTTGGTATATGTGACGCTAGCGAAACAGCCGCCAGCGCATCATGAGTATAACATGTAGTCATGTTGTTACATCACACGCATCTCATGTTTATCATGTTTGCACAAGTATCATGCCTTCGTCATCCATTCACGTCCCGTAATATAAAGTTTGGCATATGTGGAGCTAGTGAAACGGCCGCCAGCGCATCATGAGCATCGCATGTAATCATGTTGTTACATGACACGCATCTCATGATTATGGTTTCACCAGTCACATACCTTTGTCATCAATTCACGTACTGTAATACCAAGTTTCGTATAGGTGACGTTAGTGAAAGGGCCGCGAGCGCATCATAAGCGTGGCGTATAATCATGCTGTTACATGGCACGCATGTCATGATTTTCATGTTAGGGTCAGTCGCTTGTGTGCACCATGCAATCATATCATACTATACCGGTTTTCCAACATGCCATGTGAACGAAACAGCCGCAAGAGTGGCAGAACCATAGAATGCAAATCATGATATTCGTGACATACATATCATGATTTTCATATTGTGACTAGTCAAACGTGTTCTTCATACAGTCATGTTATGCCGTACCAAGTTTGGTATTGATACCATTAACTAAACGGCCAGGAGAGCTAAAAGTCTTAGGCGGCTAGATAGATAGATATAAACGCTCCAAGTCGCCGAAGTTCGCTAAGAAATGCTTCGAATATGTAGGTGTTCATATTGACTCTTCATGTAGCGTGGTCTGCATAGAGCCTAACTTTACCCACATTAGTACACCAAGCAACACGCATATAATGTTTTCGGTAATCATTAGCAAAAACATCCCTCGACGTAGCGTTGCGAAGCGGATGTCTGTGGCGCAATATTATGACAGGAATTTTCGTTTTTCACGTACGTGAGGCCTTCATGATTCGCATTCGTTTGTGTTGTCACGGCAGCAAGAACTCAATATAACCTTTAGCTCTCGGCGTACTGAAGACATTTCATAGCCAGACTCGTCTCACTGATAGGGCTGCATGTGCTAAGTACGATCACATAAACCTTTATGTTTTATATGATCGCATACGTTGATCGCACTGTTGTGGATGGCACCGTTTTCGGCTCAACGCTTCGATTCGACGACTTCATCATGGCTGAGTGTGCCAGTGCGTGCAAAAGTGAGAAAGTTAGACATTGATGGGAGAAGACAAATTTTTTCAATGATTGCTTACGGAAGCTTTTTGACTCTCTCAAGGCTTGCGGCCATCAACAACAATTTGACAACAGTGCTACAACATCTTTAGACACACCCAAGCAACTGGTGACAGTCTCGCGAATGTATCGCCTAAAATTGTGTACTTGGCTGTCGACGGCTTTTAGGTGCTACACGTGCAAGGGGGTTTATTAGCGACGCCAGGTAATAGGCAGACAGCCGGTACGAAACAAATGCTCGGGCAGTCCAGCGTCTACAGCTCGTGCTCCCGCTCGCGCTTCGCACTCAGCGATGGTCCCACTAGTCATTGCCTTGCGAATTCTCCACTACAATGCCCCGGCGACGAAGACGAGCCATCCTGGCGACTCAAGGTGACGAGAGAACAGTAGGGTCGTAACAGGGCTTGAGGCGACTGACGTGGACCGTCTCACGACCAAGGCGGCGCTTGTCCGTGGACGGCTTGAGTGGTTCAATCACATAGGTGACAGAAGAAGGGTGCTGTATGACGCGATAAGGGCCCGTATACTTCGGTGCAAACTTGGGAGTCAGTTCAGGAGAGTGGAAAGCCAGTCGGAGCCACGCGAGAGAACCGACGGGGAAGGTATTCTGAACAAGATCATGGTCGTGGCGATATTTTTGGAGGGCTTGGTTATCGGCTGTGAAGGACCGTGCAAGTTGACGACACTCTTCGGCATGTTCGGCCATTTCAGAAACTTGGCTGAACTCGAAGGCATCAGGATTGTATGGCAGAATTGTGTCGAGTGTGTTGCATGGGTCACGACCATATAAAATAAAAAATGAAGAAAAGCCTGTTGTTGATTGAATCGCCGTATTGTAGGCGTACGTCACGAAAAGAAGAACAACGTCCCAGTTGGAGTGGTCGGAATCAATATACATAGCGAGCATGTCTCCGAGGGTTCTGTTGAAACGTTCCGTTAGGCCGTTGGTCTGAGGGTGGTAGGCTGTTGATGTGCGGTGTACTGTACGGCATGAATGTAGGAGTTGCTGCAGAACTTCGGACAAAAATACGCGTCCTCTGTCACTCAGGAGCTCCCGTGGTGCACCATGACGAAGAACAAACCGGTGCAAGATGAAGGTTGCAACGTCACGAGCACCAGCCGAAGGTAGCGCTGCCGTTTCGGCGTACCTTGTCAGATGGTTGGCAGCCACAATCACCCATCGATTGCCACCAACAGAGCACGGTAGCGGGCCGTATAGGTCAATCCCAACACGGTCACATGGGCGTACAGGACATGGCAAAGGCTGCAGTTGACCGGGTGAATGAGGGAATGTCTTGCGCTGCTGACACTGGGAACATGAGCGATTGTGTTTGCGTACAAACGTGTACATACCCCGCCAGTAGTAACGTTGGCGGATCCGCTGATACGTCTTTAGCGCTCCGGCGTGTGCGTGTTGCGGTTCAGCATGAAAATATTTGCAGATATCAGACCGCATATGGCTGGGTATGACTAGCAGCCATTTACGACCCGCCACTTGATAGTTGCGACGGTATAACAGGCCATCCCGTATGGCGAAATGCGTTGCTTGGCGGCGAAGAGCACGCGGGTAACCGGAAGTTGATGCGTCAGAAAGCATATTCAATAGCGAGGCGATCCAAGGGTCCTTCCGCTGTTCGGATGGCATGTCTGTGACGCTGACGGCAGAGAGGGGAAGGTCCAGGGCTGATATATCCGTATCATCAGATTTCACGGGTGATCGTGAAAGCGCATCTGCGTCAGAGTGCTTTCGCTCCGATCGGTAGACGACGCGTATGTCGAATTCTTGTAGGCGTAGTGCCCAACGTCCGAGGCGGCCGAAAGGATCTTTCGGCGAAGCCAGCCAACAGAGTGCGTGATGGTCAGTTACCACATCAAAAGTTTGGCCGTACAAATAGGGGTGAAACTTGTTTAACGCCCACACAATCGCGAGGCACTCTTTTTTCGTAACAGAATAGTTGGCTTCTGCCTTAGTGAGGGCGCGGCTGGCATAGGCGACCACATACTCCGTAAAACCTGGCTTGCGTTGCGCGAGTACTGCACAAAGGCCGACGCCACTTGCATCCGTGTGTACTTCGGTTGGTGCAGTAGGGTCGTAATGGCGCAGTACGGGTGGTGAGGTAAGGAGTTGGCGCATTGTTGCGAAGCAGTCGTCACAGGCTGCTGTCCAATTCGAAAGATGTGCAGGGCCAGCAAGGAGTTTGGTGAGTGGAGCGATGATGGAGGCAAAGTTTCGGACAAAGCGACGAAAATAGGAGCACAGGCCCACAAAGCTCCGTAGTTGTTTAACAGTAGTCGGCTTAGGAAATTCGGCAACAGCACGAAGCTTGTCAGGGTCGGGAAGAATGCGGCTTTCGAGACGACATGACCAAGTATGGTGAGCTGTTTAGCCCCGAAGTGACACTTCTTCAGGTTAAGCTGAAGCCTGGCGTTTGTAAGGCACTGTAGAATCTTACGCAGACGAGTGAGATGCGAAGTGAAATCGGGTGAAAAAACCACAACGTCATCAAGATAGCACAAGCAAATGTTCCTTTGAGACCACGTAAAATGCTGTCCATCATTCGCTCGAATGTGGCAGGCGCATTGCAGAGTCCGAATGGCATAACGGTAAATTCATAGAGGCCATCCGGTGTGACAAACGCCGTTTTTGGACAATCAGACTCAGCCATTGGGACCGGCCAATAACGCGAGCGAAGGTCAAGCGAGGAAAAGAATTCTGCACCTTGGAGACAATCGAGGGCGTCGTCTATGCGGGGAAGAGGGTAAACATCTTTGCTCGTAATGTTGTTTAGACGCCTGTAGTCTACGCAGAACCGCATTGAACCATCCTTTTTTTTTGACGAGTACAACTGGGGAAGACCAAGGACTACAAGAAGGCTTGATGACTTCACGCTGTAGCATGTCGTCTACTTGTTCTGCAATTACCCGACACTCCGCTGGTGACACAAGATAAGGGCGCTGGCGCAAAGGAGTACTCTTTCCTGTATCAATTGTGTGCACAACTTTGTGCGTTCTTCCTAGCACCGCTTGGGGAAAGTCAAACGAACGCTTGAATTCGGGCAGCAGGGTAACAAGCTGCTCTCGTAGAGCCGGGGCGAGATGGATGTCAATAGAATGGTGAATTGCATCGGTAGACACGCTGTTCGAGGCAAAGTGAGGAACCAACGCGTTCAGCTCCACATTCGGCTTGGTGTCGAAGAAATCAGCAGGCACGATAGTACCTTCATCGATAAGCTGAATGTGGCCGAGCGTCTCGTTGCGGCGCAAACTGAGGGGGCACGAGTTGGGATTGGAAATATATATCTCGGTAGTGTCTTGACAAAGCTCCAGAACGGCGAATGGCAGCGATGTGTGGTGGCGGCTACCGAAGATGTCAGATGGCGTGAATAGGACGGTAGCGTCAGAAAGTGAAGCACAGCAGGCAAAGCCAGACTGGGCGCTGAAATGAGGAAGGTCTATGTCTGTCGCGACGACAAGGTTAGCCGCACTATATATGGCCGCATCAACAGAAGGCGCATCACGAAACAGTAACAGCTCCACTTCGGCTCGAGCGCAGTCCACGACGGCGTGATGACGTGATAAAAAATCCCATCCTAGGATGACATCGTGGGAACATGAAGCCACATGTTAAATTCACTGGTGTACAACACGTCTCGAATCACCACTTTTGCTGTACATGATGCGACGGGCTCAATTTGTTGGGCGCTCGCCGTACTAAGAGAAACCACGGGAGAAAGTATCGTCACTTTACGAAGACAGCGGCAGAGTCTCTGACTAATCACAGATATCGCGGCACCGGTATCGATCAGTGCGAGTGTTCGTACACCTTCGACGATTACATCGATAAGATTGGCGGGAGACAGGCGAGGACTTAAACGATTAGACGATGACGCAGCTCGTGCCTCCGGAGTTGCGGCAGTTAGTTTTCCCTCTCAATGGAGGTGGGTCGTCAACGCATAGGCGATACGGAACGACGACTTGGTGAAGGTGAAGGCGAGCGGGAAGTAGAACGTCTAGAAGCGAATGTTCGGGCGCCGGAAGCAGTTTGCGCATCGCGTTTGTGAACTTCAGGTGGTACGTGAGGCGCGTAGTATGGAGGTGGAAACGAATAGTCAGGATATCTTGGTGCGTTAACTGTGAAGCGCCGACGACATAGACGTGCAACGTGACCTGGAATTCCGCAAAAGTAACATATAGGCCGGTTGTCAGCAGTGCGCCAAGGATTTCCGGCGTGTTGCTGTGTAACTGGAAACGGCGCGGTGGACGGTCGCACAGGTTGTGGCGTATACATTGGCAGACGAGATGGAGGAGGCATTGCCGCGACGGCAGCATAAGTCAGTGGCGCGGCAACAGGCGTTGGTGGAGAGGCAGGCGTAGATAATGGCAACGCCTCGGAGACCTGGGCCCAAATTCACAAAGCTTTCTCTTTGGCTACGCATTTTCTTAGCCAAAAACTCTCTTATCTGGAGGGATTACTATAGCGTGGGTATGAATTTAACTTATTCGGCACTTAAGAGGGCAAGGAGGACAGACAATAGCCAATGAAACGACAAGGAAAGAAAGAAGTGTGTGCCGATAATATCAAGGTAGCACGCAAAGCGTCTAGCATCGAGAGTATACGATGATAGCCAATGATTTGCTGCATCTAAGTTTCAGTTCCGCGAGCGTCTGCTACAGCGCTTACGGGATGCCGCGTACGTTGTAATAGACGTTTTGGTGGGCTGTGCAAAGCCAAGCACTCGCCTTTAATCAACGACTGTAGCTAAAAATACTAATTGCTTGATGGCCTTAAGCCACCGAGCAATCCATGCACTATCTCGCCAAGTACAAGTAAACAACACTCCAGGTGCACCACATAAATGAAACCACACATAAATCGATGCATGCAATGTTTGAAAATGTGCCTTGAATGTCTTCCCTTATTTAAAGCGACCACTTACCTTACAATTCATTGAAGCTGCGCTGCTACTTAACTAATTCCGTGCAATCTAGCACGGTATAGTGGTGAACGTAGAGGTGTTTTGTACCTATAGTCAAAGGTAGCCTTTGTTACAATATTCTTATTACAAGACACATGAGTGACTTTGGTGCCTGCAGACGAATTGTGCTAAAATAGATAACAGCAGTAATCAAATGAAATTGTGAGCGCAATTTCGCTGGTTCCAAGCACCGCAGCATTTTTATAAAGCAGAAATGCGAGAACGTGCATACGCTTACGCTTAGGTATATGTCTACGTAAAATGAGGGAGACTCGTCGGGAGGTGTCTCAGTGCTAATGATTTTCACAAAACACGGTGCAAATATTTCGTCCAGCGTTGTTTGAGTGCGCAAACAAAGCAAGGGACGTGTATACGAGTCTTGAGGTCGAGATACGTTATTACACGTGCGAAAAGGATGAAGAGAGAGAGAGAGAGAAGCTCTCGTTTCGGCTTCGCGAAAGCTTGAAATTGATAGATAATAAAGACAATTTTCTGGCCCAGCAGACGTCAGGGAAAGTCTCTGCAAAGCAGCGTCAGATGCTCGGAGAGCATAAAAAAGAGGGGTACGCGTTATATGGGAGTGACAGCCACTCAGAAAGCGAGATGAAGTGTGACTGTCCTTAGATGTGAGAATCATTGCTAATTAGGAAAGTTGAGTTAATGAGCCAAAACTTTCCTAAATAGCGATAATGGAAGCAAACTGAGCATTCATGTAGTGAAAGTGACACTAGTGACAGTTAACTCATAATAGTTGATTAGCGTTGTCACAGGCTGTTATATATTTTTATTTTCTTACTTATACTTGGCAAACTATGAGAAGGTAGCCTACGTTAGAGCCGGCAATCCCAACGTCATGACAGTAATGTACAAGAATAAATAGCGCACGGTTATACAGTCACACGTGGCGGTTTCTATCTTGTAGTAACCTTGGGCAAACGCATTCTAACTATTTTTTCTATTTTTGACAAAGTTTCACCGGACGTTTTTGCATTTGGCTTCATTCGAAGGAATGACGATATATCAGCAATAGGGCGAATGCAAGCACTGCTGCAGTGGACGAGCGGTTACAGCGCTCAACTACAATCTACGAGGTACTTGGTTCGATTTGCAGAATCACTGAGCACTTTTTTTTTGAAGAGGTTGCCCAGCCTAACATTATGAGTGGTGGCGGGTACTAATTTTTTGAGAAGGTGGCTTTCGCACTTGCTTCTTTCACTCCCCTTTTGACCCAAAAGCGCTGTATTGTGCTCCTTCAAAAATTAAACAATTCGGGGTTCATAATTTTTTCCTCCATTCTCTCTTATCGCAAAAGTGTCCAGTGCTGAAATACCATTATTATACCTGGTATATTACTTTTCACGTGTTTGAATATTCGACCAGCAATCAGTCTTCACGGTGTTTTGAAGAAAATCTACACATGCAGTGAGCTAACTGCTTGCAGCCAAGTTGACTGCCTTTGTAGGGACACGCTTTCGTGCTAATTTGGTGGGCATCATCACATGCAGCAAGACCAAAGAGCACGGACAGTTAGAGCTGACGCGAACAGAGTGATTAGTTTGTGTCTTCTCTCCCGCTATTTGTCATGCTGCACGCTTCAGTGTAATGTCGCTGTCAATGGTTAAATTGAACTATAGCAGTTAATCGAGTTCTGCTGAGAGGGTCCCCTATTGTCCAGAATGAGACAGAACAATGGCGATTTGATTTTTGTGATAAAGAGATACCCTGCTTTTGGTTACTAGAATAAATTTCTAAACTGAAGTTTATTTTTATTAACAACAGTTCCAGTGCAGATGAAAGGTGCATGGACAAAATTCGTGTATTCAGCTTGACTAGGTTTTTGACCTTAATTTTAATTGCGAACCGGTATCACAGTATGCATAAATATCACACACATATACAACCACGGGTGATAGCTTGCTTATTGTGATTAAAATTGAAAGGTTGAAATCTACATATTCAACCAACGCAATGTGTACGAGATATGCCATGTAGAGTAGCTATGCTCTAAACTAATCTTCGCAGGTCCGTTCCATTTTACCCAATTTCTTGCCCATGACTGTAGGTTGGTAAATAAAACAGCTTCTTCGAACACACATATTCTGTGTAAGATTACAATTATTTTTATGCGGTACAAAATAAATTGAAATATGTAATGGCTCAAAAGAGAAATAACTAGAAACAAATTCAGCCATATCATTACCAAACTTACTCACCAATGATAAACGGATTCTCATTTAAAAGATACATACATACATACATACATACATACATACATACATACATACATACATACATACATACATACATACATACATACATACATACATACATACATACATACATACATACACACACACATACATACATACATATACGCACACACGCATATACATATGTACACCCATACATACATACATACACACACTCAGGTGTAAATATTAAAATGAATGGCTATAAAACAACAATTCTAATAAACTGATTTTGAATATACTACAGAAAGTAACTTACGAGAGAAATCCACCGGCACTGTTATGTCTGAACACGGTGTTTCTCGAACCATCTCGCAAAAGCTTGATGCATAGTTTTCCGCTGATGCCCAGTGACAAGCACTCTTTATAAAAAACACAAGAATAAAGCCCTTGACAATGTCATGCTAAAGAAAAGTGCTGTGCATCAATATTTTGTACATGTCTGCAATATCACTCTGTTTATTTACATAGCTTCGCTAATTCACAAGCCACTAACAAAGCATGTTAGGACACTTGGCCTGAAAGTTGGCACAGCGCAAATAAATTCTAGACAATACATGAATAATACAATTATAAGCTACTAAGCTCCTTGGTGCAAACAGTGTTTATATTGACAGCTACAGGTGCCATTTCGTTTCCCCAAAACACTTCTCAAAAGTAGAATCAACTTCATTTAGCTAAAAGTTTCTATTCTGGCGCGTCGTGGTGGCTCAACGGTGGAAGTGACTCTTTCGGCCAAGAAAACAAAGACCAATTATTTTTCCAGTTCGTGAATTCACCCCATGCTAACATTGAGGCAGCTGGTAGGAGTGCTTTTGGAGAGAGGAAACCACCACATTCCCACCAGTTGTGGCCTTGAGTAGCTACTTCACTTGGACAAAAATGATGAAAAACACTCCTCAAGAAGACTTCAAAGTTTGCACACCAACACAGTTCCCATACAGCTGTCTGTTAGTCTGCTTGAAAAATATTGAGTTTACTGGTGGGCAAAGACTGTACACTAGGTGAGGTGATACCCCAGTGCACTGCATGTATGTCTTGCTGCTGGCCTCAACTGCGATGTTGCTGAGCACATATGTGTAAAATAACAACTAATACTGTGCCACTGGAAAGTAATTATGTGTCATTTGCATGAAACGGGGACCACAATAAAAGAAAATAACATTTGCCTTCACAACGTTCAAAAACTGTAAATAAATTTCTACAGAGTTTTCACAGTTCATCTGAGGATAGTAATATTGGTTGTAAACACATTCTTACTTCCACTAACAAACCATTTTAAGATGCCAGATTCCATATTAGAGTATACCAGCACTTTTTTTAGGGCTAAACAATTGTACAGGTACCTAGAAAAACATGAGTAAATGCATGCTATAGCTACACATAAAAATAAATACTTTTATTTCTAGTCTGAGTAGAGCTGCATAGATAAGTCACTTGCATTACATTATGAACAAACCTATCCGAGCAAAGTATACACTTAAAAAGTTACACTTACACAGTAGATAAGTAGACTGTTGAAGGACGGACAGGCAGTGGGATAATACCCAAGCACTAAAATCGACTGTTAAGATATATCAGGAGTAGTGATGATCCTCTTCCTTCCAAATAAAATAATCCACATAAATTCACTTCCCAGAGCTTATACACTCATGGCATCATTGGTGCTATACAAATGACTGTACACTGAAGGATTACATCGACTAAGTACATGATTACTGCATCCATGGCTTTACTTCTTGTACTACAAAGAATGCAAACAAGGTTACCATTGGCGACCATGGATGCTGTGCTTTCTGGCATGAAATGTAGAGGCACACAGGCACTTAACACACATGTTAAAAACTTCAGCTCAAAAATATTTGCCCACTAACACTACAACAGCCTTTAAATTAGTGTCATAGTTTGGTATCTTCCATGCAAAATTTAAATAATTTTGAATGCAAGCAAAGGAACTGCTGAATAATGCACTGCTAAGAAGTTAAGCAGCAGCTGCTCCTGACATCACAATGTGCGCTTTCTGCTGTTGTAAACTTTGAGCAGGAGAACAGTCACTGGCAGTCCCTTTATACTTGTTGGTCTTCTGTGCTCTGTTCTTGATACACTGTACATGACCGTGGAGCACCGAACCCCTTGTTACTGCTGGAACTTAGAAAAATACAGATCATTGTTACAACCATGCTACATGCAAGAGTGTATAGTTGTCAATTATGTGCTCATATTTACAGATATTGTATTTTCAGAAGCCCATGACAAGCCTCAACACACACACACACAAACAGTGAAGGCTGAAAATATATTTATATGATACAAGAGCAAAACGACAATGTTATAGATGAAGGAATGAAACTTCTGACAGGTATAAAAAGCCAATAGAGTCTTTTATTTCGACATTACACTAGGTGCGAGAAGTAGACCACAAATAAGTTCACTAAGAAACACAAGTTAGACTGCATTACGACACAACAGCCAATGTTGATAACTTTAAGGCTGTCTAACATAGCCAGCTCACCATACCGCATATAGGAGCAAACGGGCAGTCTAGAACACACAAAGAACTTGTGGATTATGAGTGTGCTTGTTACTGACATCTATTATTCTAAATGAAAAAAACCTTTCAAAAATGCACTTCATCAGGGGAAATAATCATACACAACAAACACAACGGGCTCCTACAGGTACCACCAACACACAATTATTGTTGATACCAGTGTCTTGCCGGATGGATATGCTGTGTCCTGCACAGAACACCAACACCAAAGGAGCGCTCCATGACTTGGATTGCATGTGTGCTAGCTGCATCGCTCTGCTGCTGAAATAGGCTAGCCACAGTCAAAGAAATGAGAAGCCATGGCTTTCAAACACACTGACCGTCAATTTTAGAGATCAACAATGCATACTTAGGTCAATTACAATTTGTAGAAAAATATATATCACTATGCAATCGTGGTGAACATGTTCGGCTGAAACACAAGCAACAGCACTGAGAGAGAAAAAGCTACATTAGGTAAAAGATGCAGTTAATGGTTCTATGTCATCTGAGGCTTCAATTGTCTTTCTCCTTGCAAGTTGTGAACAGCCAGGCAATTTTCACCCACTTGCTATTTCCTTCCAGAGCACTTGATCCACAGAGGGAGTCACAAGCTGGAGAGCTCAATAAGGAATCAAAGTATTTGTGCTCGTTTCAAAGCACAAGCTTTTGAGTCTCAATTGGAGTTTCATTCATAAGCTGCAGGCTTTCAGCTTTCAACATTCTCAATTATCTTGCAATTTAGTTCTATAAATGTTGAATAAGAATAATGTGTAAGAATATTACAGGTATCCACTGAAAGCAACCATGCTTGGGTTTTCAATTTGTGCACAGTAAGTGGTGTTCCCGTAATCGTTTGTATTAAAGAAAAACTAACCTTGCAGCCAGCCGTTAGGCAGATTTGTGCCCTCGAAGCTCCCAAGCAGATTGCAGTCCTTTCAGATGAGGCTGCAATGCATGATTCCACGCCATATCCGCTGAATGATAACAGTCCAAGCAGTGACATAGGCTTGCACAGTTAGGGAGAACCTGTCCTTCCTATTTTTGTACAGGTGCTCCAAGTAATGATGAGGATTGATGTGCCAGAATGTGCAACCGATGCATCACAGGACCTTAATAAACCAATCTCTGCGATCTGTGAAGAGCCAAAAACGAGATATTTAAAAACAATCATTAAAAGCACTCACTTCTACTACTTATTTGAGGAAGCTGTCACTTCCTTAAAGTGACCAAAATCTGCTATAATCACTTTGAAATAAACTGAAGCCTCATGTAAAATTTACGTACCGCAATATATATGTCCTACTGAAGTATAGTACTACCACAGTGGTAATCGTCTATGGAACTAATTTTCCAAAATAACATAAATTTTTAAGTGCAACCTGGCTCCTGAAAAATAAATTTACATTACCTTTCCAACTATCAAACGTGGTCAATCGACAGGCCCAACCTCATAATCAAACAAGAGCTCACTTGTATCAAATCACAAAAAGCTTTTTATGTATTTGCTTCATAATATATGTATGTATATAACAGTAGTAGTAAATTTTTCATGCTTCAACTTACCATAGAGAAACATTACATCTGATGGGCCTAAAAACTTGCACACGTTATAGAACTGCGTGAATTATAGTACCGGTGAAATTTGGTTTTGCAAGGTGAACTCACCGATGGCAGCATTTAGTGGCCGTCGGTGTCATAAGGAACCAAGTACGGCGAACAGGCAAAGGGCATCTGCAGACTGGAAGCTGCCAATGACAGCAACGAAGGGCTGGCCAGGCGTGCACGTCCATTGATAAAGTGTAAGATCTGGCCATGACCGGCTGTTGTCAAGGCTCTAGTGCCGTGCAAAACGATGACCAGATGAACTCGGAAACCTGTAGTTAGGCCATATTGGCCTACAACTTCATCCAAAGCAAGGCACCGGTGAAATCTTTGCTTTTTTGGGGGGCTGGAGGGAAGCTTGACGTTCACGGGCTCTTGCTGCCACATAGAACTCTCAATTTGTCACCGAAGAACAGTCTAGGCGCGCTTCCAAAGTAACACGATCCACAACAGAATGTAGCATCTCGCAGTTTTGGTTGATCATATCACAGCGCTAGGACTACGGTTATCACTAAAAGAAGAAGTGACGACTTAACAAACAAAAGCGCCAAGCTGCCCCACCACGACTTCGCAGGGCAAAACAGTTATCAACGCTGTCTTTCAAGTTTCGGTCACATGAGCACAGCTTGTTCACAAGTCTTGGAACGTCAACACAGCACCACTGTTCACAACGAACATCGTTTCACTCCCGAACAGTACATTGCTCTCAAGTAAATAGAAGCGTACGGGCTAACTAGTGGCGAAGCAAGAACCGAGCGCGTAGTTCATACGTTTCCGTACGTACTTGGGGTCACTCAAGTAACGTGTCAAAACGCTGTCAATCCGAAATGTCGCACAGCACCAAACTGAGAGACTGGAGAGTCAAGCGAACGAACTGTTACCGGCACACAAACACACATTGCAGGCTTCTCGAGTGCTAGTTGTCGTCGATACATCGACGCCGATCCCCGCTTGATAACCACACCGACGCACAGGCTTCGCTGCGCTTCACCGTACACCATTGCACTGCCACAGCTTTCCGCACTGCTTACACGCACCGAAAGAGCTGCTGTAGTCACAACACATCCGGTCAAACGCTGAAGTAACTCGTGCGAGAAGCGTTTGCTGAAAGTCGCACCGACCGATATGCTGTTTACGACGCCATGTTGTTTTCGACAACTGCGCAGCACATAACATGATAAGAGAGCTCTTAGAAAGTACTTGCACTATTTTCACGGCATGACAAAATTTTCTCTTATTTGCGAGGGGGGTGATATGACGAACAGGACAGGCGTGCCAGATGAAAGAAGTGTTTTGGTAACGTCACAGAGTGAGCTGATGTAGAGGGTATTGCTTTACAACCAATCACAAGCTGTGCCTGTCGGCCAAGCCGTCGTCTGCTCGCGTTTGTCGTCTGCTTCGATCAGAGCATGCGACAGGGGATTCGCCTTCGCAACGCTTTTATTCTCAGTTCAAGTGGTCGCTACGTCGCTCAAAATACATGTCAGTGGCTCGCTCTACCTTTGATTGATGTTCGTGCGCCAAGTTAAATGGCTGGTAATTGACGCAGGGATGAATTCAGCCAAGGTTTGCTCTAGAATCGTGAGGATTTGCATATTTTCGGTGTCATACAAAGTAACTAGGGTCATTTCATTCCGATTGCTTGCCATAATATCACGGTCCATATCAATGTCTGAACAGTGAAGGTGAAGATGCATGATTTGTTTGTAGTTCCATGCGTAATCACGCACACCCCTAATACGCTTTGGTTTACAAAGTACGCTTTGTTCCAGATCGTCCCAAAGTGTATAGACAGCTGTATTTCAGAGATCGCAACCATTGGACAGTTAGAGCCAATGAAAGTACACTAGAGCACAAACTTTAGGAACCACTCACTGAAAACTTCCTCTCATTTTTATTTCGAATAGCGTGCAAAGAATGTGCTCCCATTAACCTTTTTGGTAGTAATTTCCACCAATGAGGCAAGGATCTCGAGTCGCACTTTTAATTGGATGAGATGGGGTGCAACACAACAACATAACGAATAAGGTTGATCCTATGCCATGTCGCGTTCGAATGCACTGACCACTCACGTATCACATTGGTTTTCATCCAACCACAAATCTTTACATGCGTAGTTTTATGCCATTGACGCCCAATAGAATTCTTCAATTACTGCGACTTCAAACTTATTGGACGATGGTGGTTGTCAACACCATCCACTGCGTACAAGGGAAACAACACGCGAAGCTCAAAGCGCCGAAAGAAATAAAAACGCACCAGCAGTCATCAGGCAGCCCTTGATGGGCGTGAATTAACTCAAAACCAGCCAGGGCACCAAAGTATACCGCTGCGGCAGCAGGTTCTAAGTAGCCACATTGTTCCTAAGAGTGGTCCGGACCACTCTTGGGATTTTCTCTCAGCCATGCTGTTTTTACGCACAATTTCGCTTCGTGAATCCACTTACGAGCACTTTTCGGTGACGTAAGCAAGTATAGCAACTGCATCACCATCGCTGTCATGTTCCCGGGCAGTCACAACGCGCTTTCTTTGCAGCGGCCGATGTGACAGCTATGGCCTCTTACGACGGTTTTTCGTTTCGTGAATCGACTTACGCAAGAAAATTTCTCTTGCGCAAAAATGTTTTCGTAAGTGAGTTTTGTGAATCTGGGCCCTGCTCCTGAATAGCCTGTCTGATTGTCGGCGTTAAGCGGTTCGTTGGTGCTTCGGTGGTCGGCAGATACGAGAGACACGAAAGCTGTCGTGCGACCTCTTCGCGTACATATTCTTTTATCTGCTCCAGCAGGGAGCTGTCACCACCGACGGCCAGGGCAGCGAGAGAGTCGTCTGCAGTCATCGACCTCCGAACTGCTGGTTCCAGGAACGCAAACCTGGAAATTCGACGCCGAATGCTGCCCACTACATCAGCAATGCCTGATCAGACGACCGAGCAAGGCACTACCCAGCACCTCCACCACTTTGCAAGGGGGTTTATTAGCGACGCCAGGTAATAGGCAGACAGCCGGTACGGAAACAAATGCTCGGGCAGTCCAGCGTCCACAGCTCGTGCTGCCGCTCGCGCTTCGCACTCAGCGATGGTCCCACTAGTCATTGCCTTGCGAATTCTCCACTACACTCGTGATAAAAGGACATGACTTCAAGGGTGCTAAAAAGGTACTTTGTGCTAATGGAGTGTCAGTGAATGCAACAGGGAACGCTCAATGTTTATTTTCAAGCGGACTCACCCAAACAAACATTACACCTCGACGTTTTCTCTTTTTTTGTATTCCCGCTTTTTGGCTATTTCATTTCTGGGATCTTGCATTATTTCAGATTTATTCAAGTATTCGTTTTTGGTTCGGAGCAATGATGACTGGAATCAATTACCTCAATACATAGTAGAACATTGCGATTGACAAAGGTTCGAAAAGGTTTTGTCAGAATATTTGTAACCAAATTGCTTGTCGGTTGATTACGTTCAATGTACTATATCAATATGTTAAATATGTACTATATCACTTCAAATCTCTTTTCTCTCTTTGGTGACGTCTACGAGATGTATTCGAACATGTTTGTTTTTTGCGTGAACTATGCGGGATGTATTCTGATATAGTTTTGCTTTTTTGTTTTTGTTATTTCCATATAGTATGCGTCTTGAGCGTACAGTGTGAAACTTGTCTCCACATATGTTCTTTGTACGTGGCAGATATGTAACCCCAACTCCTGTCTTGGCCCTTGGGCTGAAAGTATGAATAAATAAAAAATAAATAAAAATTTCCTACAGCTCCTTCAAAAGCGTACCAGCGGCGTTACACTGTATTGAATCAAACAAAAAATACGTGCCCAGAGAGAGTACTAAGTATAAAAATAAATTATGGTTTACGTACATGTACCTGAGTCTCGGATCCAGCACAGCCTGAGGATGCGTCCTTATCGGGCAGTGCAACAGGGGTGTCAACCGCTGAGCGAAATGTGCCGCACGAAGCAACGCAGGTATGATTCGCTCCATACGGGTCCTGCAGATTCGCAAGTCGGAAGTGCAATATCCCAAATTGTCACGTTGGCATTCCTCGTGGCTTGCGTAGTCAGCGTATGGACGGCAATCTTCGAGCCTGGAGCAATGCGTGAGTAACATTAGCAACCATGCTTATCAAATCAAGCAGTATGTATTTCCGATGCAACATGCGCACCTTTGTAATGGCTCACTGTCTCGCAGCTGTGGTGGAGTATGATCAGCAGTTTTGACACATTCCTTTTGCGGGTATTTGCGCGTTTCCTCGCGAAGTATGGTGCATGTCTTTTTCCGGACAATATTCAAGCTCTCACGTGGCTTTGTAACAGAGACTTGTCATGCCGTAGAAAGCCTGGATTTGAGCCCTCATCAAGCCTATCATTGTGCGCCAGAGACAGCCGCAAGACACACCGGCGGCAGCGGCGAGAGACAACAACGCCACGAAGGTCGGCTCTTGTCAGCTAATAGCAGCTTCCTCCGTAAAGCCCGAGGTGTGTAGCAAAAGTGAAGTGGAGCGACGGAGTTATAGTTTGAAATGAACGTATGATGGCTTAAGTTTGAATCATTATAAGATATTAAGAGAAAGCTAAAATACAGAAAGTACGGCTGACGCTCCAGGTTTCTTATAAGGCTTCAGCTGTGAACTGCCAGCCTACAGCGCTGCTGCGTCAAATCCCTTGGAGTTTGCAATAAGAAAGCTTTGAGCTAGTTTATTAGCATTTACTCTTAAAGAAACTGCGTGCAAACATAAACGCAACAAAAAAATTGAAACTTTGATGTCTTCATTACTTCCTGCTGGTTTAGAAAGAGCCTTATTGTAATTATAGTGTGCGTGGCGTTTCTGCGCTAGGAAAACAGGTGAAAAGTCGGGAGAGCGTGGCACGCACTGTATTTGTCCACGCTCACTTCATGGCAAGTACTTAGGCTATTGATAAAGTTAGGTTTTGTTGCTTGGGGTGGGGCTCAGTAACTTCTAAACCGCAAAATTCTGGGCAAGCGCCGCCGACACTCCCTACCCCCCAAGAACGCTATCTATTTCAAATATCCGTGCCGTTCCGGGAGAGCGTCCTGGCCCCTCTCACCACTCCACCACAACGCACCCAGGCAACGGTGTACTGCCACATTCATTTGAGCAAAAAGATGTTTCCATAGATTTCTACAGATATTGTGTCTCTTTTTTTGTGATCGCGCTGGCTGCCATTATTCCGATTCGATTCATTACAGTACTTTTTGCACAGCAGCCCGATTGCTTTGCGCCATTTCTCGCTTCGTGTTTGCGCGAGTGATCAGCCAAGCCAATAAAAGTCCTATGCTGTGGCAAACAGAATAAAACTTTTCGAACGCATTGATAAACGCAAAGAACTTGCAGTAAGCGTCTCGACATGCTAAGCTCGAACGAAAGTGGATGCGCGACTAGCACAAGAATTTTGATAATTAGGTGCAGCTAAACTACGAGAAGGCAAAAATTTCATGGAAGCTCAGTATTGACAAACCAGTGTTCAGGGCATATGTGGCGCGTGAGCTCATCGAGTGCCTTGAGTATGGAAGAAGGGCACGACGTCCCGTCAGCAAGCAGATTCGTTCTGAAGAGGCCGTCAAAATTGCCAACAGCATGTAGCTGAGAAATTTTGTAGCATCCCGCCATTACACGAATCGCAGGAAAGAGCGGTTCAGCGTCGCATTGCACCAGGCTACGAACAAGAGCTAGAAAACAACCAAGAAACATTAAGAGGCCACAAGTGTCTTTCTGTTTTCCGCAGACTCGCTGCGATGGCACAATGGCTACACCTTATATAACACGGCACACATGGTGCTTGCTCGGAATTTCATCTGTGGGTTCCAGAAATATTTTTCTTGGGGGAGAAGATAATGCTGCAGTCATCTGCAAAACAATAGTGAGATTGTCTGGCTACACTCTAAATCCTGTAACTTGCTATATTGTGAAAAAAGCAGAAACTGCTTATAACGTGAAAAAAAAAAGATTAACCATAACTGACTGGACCGGTAACAAATGCATTCGTATGCGGAAGCAAATGTTCACAGATTTGCGCGTTTTCTTCATAGGTGCAATACTTAAGATAACCACTGTATATTTTAATTAGTGTTATAATACAGAAACGATACGTAAAGATATTCTATTCATGCAAGAAAAACAAAAAAGCACGTGTGAGTTTTAGAAAACGAGGTAAAACCAGAGCCTCGCGGTATTTTCGAACCTGCTAGAACGAGTTCGCTCCACTGGCGAGCACCAAGAGGCATTTTATGCGCGAAGAGACACGTTTTTTTAGGGGCGAAGCTCCTGAAGGCGTGGGTCTGTCCATCCTCGGCATATGTATGTAGCCACCTCTAGTTTGTAATAGAATTCGTTCGCTGTGGGCGCGCGCTCAGAGTTGCCCTTTAGATGAGGCCACCTCTAATTTGTAACACAATCCGTTCGCTGTTGGCGCGCGCTTGGAGCTGCCCGATGGATAACGCAGCGGAGCGGCGAGCGCACAAGGCAGCGGCAGTGCGTGCTCGCAGACAGAATCCCTATGTGTGAGCCCGTGAGGCAGAAGCGCTCCGTGAAGCTGCGCGACGCCGCCGCCAAGATCCTGCCGTACGAGAGCGGGAGGCCGAAGCGTGTCGTCTGGCTGCGCGACACCGCCGCCAAGATCCCAGCGTTCGAGAACGAGAGGCCCAAGCGTCACGGCTGTGGCGCGAAGAGGATCCCCAAAACGTCAGAGAACGGGAACCAGCGAGAAAGTGCACGTATAGGCAGGCAGACCCCGATGCAGTGAGAGCTGGTAAGGCGTCTGCAAAACGCATCAGGTGAGCTCAGCCCCAAGGTGTCGACGCGCGGTTTAGGCGACATATTCTAGACGTTACGTTCGGACACAGTTGCAGTGCGTGTGACAGATTGTGGTTCTTAGTCTAGTCACAATATCTTCCATTAAGAACGACCAGGCTCGCTCCAATGCCTTCGCCGTGTTGCAGTGCGAATACACACACAGTGTTTCTCCCGTCTTTGTTGATGATGTAGTGGGCGAACGTTCATTGAAGAGTCACGGTTTTACCGATGATTCCCCCTCAGGAGCTTCGCCCACTCATCATCCTTCACCACGTGGATATGCTGTGATTTTTTTTTGCTTGACAGCGCAACATAAATATGCTTGAGTCTAGTTGCTCTTCCATAATTTTACGGTGCAACACAAGCATACGATACGTGCGCAGTTGCTCTCTTAGCTAAATTTAGGTAACCTCTGCACCGCCCAACAGGGGCCTCACCAAGCGGTGAGATATAGGGTGTTTATGGCAGCATTGAGTTTTGTAGCGTTAGACCGCACATTTTCACGATTGGTATGACCTCTACAATCACCTGTGAGTTCCGAAAAGTTGCGGTGGTGCCACCTGGCCGGATGCTGGATAACGTCACGTTAAGGACGCTTCGACGCCAGCCGTGGTGCACCTGCATAACATGCGCTCACGTCGTTCGCTGTTCGCGATCGCTTTTCGCTTGACTCAAGCTTCAGATAAATGACAAAAACAGCAACGATAATGCTCCCAATAAAACAAGGAAGAAATTTGTGTTCAGTAAAACTACGAATGGTAACCGCGCTCACTGTACACGCTTTGATCAAGTTTGTGTTATTGGGTGAGGATGGTTGGATTCTCGGCTGCGGTAGCTGCATTTCGACATGAGTGCCCTACTGAAACGTTCCGTAAGATGCGGAAACCTCAAGTACGGAATTATTGGAATATGGAAGACGTATGATGCGGACTCCGCATAAGACGTATGATGAGGACTCCGCATAAGACATATGTTGCAGACTTCGCGTCATATGGAAAGACGTATCATGCGGAAATTACTGAAATGTGGGCATGTTACGTCTGAATCTAGTGCAAAGCAATATAATGTGTAAATTGAATAGACGTCCACATCTTGAGTACATGCAATACTGTGTACAAATCACAGTATTTCTTAGATGTGCATGATGAGGGATTGAATCATCGGCATCTTTTTAATTGTCGTGATGCGGAAGCAAAATTACCTTTTCAATAAAATACATTACAAAGCTACTAAATTAACATGCTAGTGATCATAAATGATGGTTACATTGCAACACATTAATGCAGTGTTCTATGCAAGACATAAAGAACCTATAAAGTTATTATTATGAATAGAGAAGCATTAATATACACATCAGCCCTGCTACAATCAATATATTTTTTATTTGTCTGTACGCTCCAGCTGTGAATAGTGACATTGTAGTGTTGATCGTACACAAATAAGGTGACTGCACCGTAATTTCACAAGCTCCACCTAAGCCATAGGATGGTGGCACAAAACGCACTGTAACAGCAATTTTAGAACGAAATGTTTAAACATAAATAATAATCATACCACTGTGAAAGTGTGGCGCTGTGTTTATCTCATGAATGCCTTGTGGAGATCGGCGAAATGCTGCTTGAGGCTCTGGCACCACTGTAAATTTCGAAGGTCACTGCCATAGAACCTAGATGTCCTTCATAGGCACCTGGAAATGAAAATAATTGGCACAAATAATGTCAGAAACACATGTTAGCACAATAGTTCACATGCACAAGAAATATAACACACAGAATGAAACTGAAAACGTAAGGCACACAATCCTTCACGTTATGCATATGTGAATAATAGAAGAAATGAGTGTATAAATTAGTTCTGCCACATCAAAAAAAACAGCATGCTTATCACAGGGAAAATAACTAGGTTGTCACGATTTTCAATGGTAGAAATAATCGATTATATGTCCTTATGAAATTATGATTTAAATGCTTCCTGCACAGTAAAACTTTAAGAACTGCAAGTGAAAGCTCTCAATGTACATTTAACAGTGTGTGCGTGTACATCTGCTGCCTTTGTACTATACAGTTTGTGCACAAAATTGGCATCTTGAACAATTTTGAGAGTTAAACCTATGCAACTTATGAAAGTTAAAATCACCATGAAAGCAAGCAGGACCAGGCAGGTGTCATTAAAAATCTGTGCAAGCCAGATAACTATAACCGAACTGCACACATATAGGGGAGCAAGAGTAAAAGAAATTTGGCTGCTGACCCGCATGTCGCGGAATCAAACCCCGGCTCCATTTCCGATGGAGACAGAAATGCTGTAGGCACGTGTGCTCTGATTTGGGTGTACGTTAAAGAACCTTAAGTGGTCGAAGTTTCCAGTGCCCTCCACTATGGCGTCTCTCATAATCTTATAGTGGTTTTCGGACATGAAACCCTACATATAAATAAAAAATAACAGAAATAAACTGCCAACAGAAAAGTTGGGTGCATGTGCTATCTGTAAGTGCTTACACCTTACTACACACAGCAGGCTCATTCCATTTTAAATACCGATATTGAAAATAACTGCTCTATTAGGAATGTAAAAGATAAGGTAAAACTGAACGACTCTACAAAAAGTGACCCTATTATGACATCACGTTTTCTTATAACAAAATTGACTAAGACTCTCAAATATCATTATGCAAGGAAAAAATCTTCAAAAGAACAATCAAGTTTGAAGTCATAATTTTTAATATGGCTACTATGACTATAACAAAGAAATCGACCTCAACATGGCTAATGTTAGTTTTTAAGGCCTATGTTCACTAGACAATGAACTATACCACAAAAAGCACAGCGTTCAGGCAAAGCACCAAACAAAAAAGAAAGCAGTCCTTTTTGTTATTACCTACAATGCCTTTAAAATGGTATTTTTACCTCTACTTTCCGCTTTTTATCTAAGTAACTGGTGTGAAACAAGTTAGCTGAAAATGCACTGTGCCTCCAAAACCTGTTGGTTGAATCTGACTTTTTAAAAAATGGTGAAGCTTGCACTAAATTAGGCTCCACAAGCCTTGGAACAGCGAGACTACATGACTCTTAGGACTACTTTGGTTACTTGTGTTTTGTTTCTGGGCCTAAGCATAAAGACAAGGGCTTAACTGAATTGCTGCTAACAAACAAATGCTTTCGAAATTGCCCGAGCGTCAAAGGATGCTCAGCCATTTGTTGTTTTTCGCACTGGGCTATTCTACACCGCACATACAAACCATACTGCCTGGCGAACATCACAGATGTATAGTTTCAAAAATGATGGTAATTTACTCTTCTGAAAATAGTTATTTGCAGAAATGTTTTGAAAAAGTAGTGGTCACGTGGGTACCTTCAGAATTTCGCAGAATGTCGTGCGGGTGTTATTTGTGAGAAAAATTTCAAAGTACCGCTTTTTCTTGCCATATCAAATTTGATCAACATATTAAGTAAAGGTGCTTCTTAAAGTATTTGAAGCCGAGTAACATTAGTGCAATTTTTCCGCTACATAGGCTTTGAAGAATTCAGCCAAACTGTTTATCGTTTGCATTTCTTGTATGGCAATACTGCATTTAGTTTGAATATTTGAGCCACAAATACTCACTGCACAGAAGTTATATTTCACGAAAAAAATATTGTTAGGTCCAGATTACAAATATCACTATATAATTGTTTTTGTCCAAATTGAGATGCAATTTGAGCTGTGTGTTTGTCTAATTGAAAATTACTTTTATGTGTTAGTTGAAAGCAAATAAACAGTTCTTGTTACATGACAAGTGTTATCATTACAATTTTTGTGTAGATGAGGAAAATGATTTTTGAAGTCTCCTATTGAGGGCCATGGGGAATTTCGGAACGGAAGCTGTCGTATATCAAATGCAGAAAACAGCCATCATAAGAAAACTTCAAAAATTCATTTCTACTTTAAGACAAAGTGTAATCATATAACTTGCCATATAAAGAGAACTGCGTCCTTGCTTTTGATGTGGCGAAAAAATTGCACGAATATTACTGAGCTTCATGCACTACACACAATCACCTTTACTTAATACCTGGAATGAATTTGGTGTAGAAGAGGCAGTATTTTTGAAACACTTTTTACTTTTTACAAACAACACCCAGACGACATCCTCGGAGGTCCAGAAGGCACCAACGTGTCCTAATATTTTGTTCTCTGCGATATACTTTAGCATTTTGCTGTTTTCAGAAAAATACAGTAAATGAGCACAATATTTTTTTCAAAACACATTTAGGACGGTTGGCAAAATAGCTGGGATGTTTCATGCGTAATTGCCTCACTGCGAGCATTTGTTCTTCCGAAGCTCAAGCTATCACCTCTCTGTTACTGCCTCCCTCACATACAATGCCTGCATTGGAAAGAAAAAGAAAGGCTGGTCCGACAAAGTTCACAAGGCAAGATATTTTCATGTTGGATAAATTCATTACCATAAACAGCAGCAAAATAACATTCATTTTGAGTAGTCCAAGACACAAGCTATATACCAGCATACTAAGAGCCAAGCACAAACTTTTCATTTCAACATGTGTGGTGATAGACAGGAAGCACTTATTGCAAGACTGATCAGTCTGTAATTACCTGAATGAAGTACAATGTACTGTTCAATCCAACACCACATAGGCATCTTTGCTATAGCAAAGCCATGTGTCATTGACGTTCGCTATCAAAAAAAAAATAAAGGAAAGGTAAACGCTAAGGCAGGTGCATTGAGCAGTGAGTTCCAGCTAGTAACTTCTCAACTTTTCGGTTTCTGGCTGGCGATTCGGGGCAAAATTTTGACCTCATCACGACCTGGGCTGAGCGCTTTCGTTCAGAGTGATCTCAAGGGACCAACTTTATGTGGTATTCTAATCTGTTACGTTGTTGTACGTGGGAAAAAAAAATTGAGTTGTCATTTTAAGGGTCTTTTGTCCCACATGTGCCTCTTGATGTAGAGGGAACAAAATTCCGATAGACACGTAGATAGGTATATGTTGTACTATACTTTGTCTGGTGTTCTGTCGGGTGACCGAAGGCACTTGCGTGTGTCGTGTGTTGTCTGTTGTCGATCCGTTCATGGCAAGTTGCAGAACCACCGACAAGTGCTGAAACCGAAGATGGTCAGAAGAGACGAGTGAAGCTGGTCAGCAAGTTGTGGCGACAAGCCAGTGGAGCTGGGATCCGCCGTCAAAAATGGGATGTGTTGCCGGAACAGTCTGGAGCTGTAGTCTCCCCATGGCCCTGGAGGCGAACCTGGAGGGACCTGGCGAACGAGCGCACCTGACATCCGAGCCCCGTGGAAGCAGCTCGTCTTTCCGGTGCATTGTCTGGCGGCGGGGGTGCTGTTATGCCAGCGAGTCCTCGTCAAACGACCGTGCCTCTGAAAAAGGCAATCTGGGTCAAGGCCAGCCCGCAGTCGGCCTGGCGGGAACACGCGCGGCGCCCCTCTGGCCCACGTGCAGTGAGTCAGCTGCGCGCGTGACAGCGAGCCGGCGTCCGCGTGTCTGGTGGTCTGACGCATGGCGCGGCGACCCCCATTGGCGGAATCTGCCCTGACGACCAGCGGCGCTTCTGATTGGACATTTTGGTTGGACCCGGTGTAAATAAAAGAAGCCCTGCGGCACGTCGCGATCGGAGGTCATGGGAGAGGAGTCCCCGTGTCGGGAGTGCCGACATGTGTGTGAGTCAGCGGTCTTAGGCGAAAGGCTGACCTATGTGTTAGAGAGGAGAGCTCGGCTCTTCGAGTCTCTGTCGGCCCCAGTGCCGAAATTGTAACGCCTCTGTAAATATGCTGTACATAAACCTTGTTTAACTCACCGTCGTCTCGTCCGCTCGTCTTATCAGCTCTGCGCAGAAGCAGTCGCGAGCTGATAAACATACGCTACCAAACGGCTGGTGACCTTCCCGGCGGAGTTGAAAGCAGTGGCGCCTTCGAGGCCGTGTTGGCGTCCCCGTCTTTCGCAACAGTGGTGGCTTCGGCGGGATCGGTCCGTCGTTCGCAACAGCGTGTGACAGATTGTGGTTCTCAAACAGTCTAGTCACAATATCTTTCATTAAGAACGACCAGGCTCGCTCCAATGCCATCACCGTGTTGCAGTGCGAGTATATATACACACACAGTGTTTCTGTCGTCTTTCTTGATGATGTAGTGGGCAAACTTTCATTGAAGAGTCACGGTTTTACCGATGATTCCCCCTCAGGAGCTTCGCCCACTCATCATCATTTACCCCGTGGATATGCTGTGATTTTTTTTGCTTGACAGCACAACATACATATGCTTAAGTCTAGTTGCTGTTCCATCATTTTACGGTGCAACACAAGCATACGATACGTACGCAGTTGCTCTCTTAGCTAAATTTAGGTAACCTCTGCACCGCCCAACAGGGGCCTCACCAAGCGGAGAGATATGGGGTGTTTATGGCAGCAGTGCGTTTTGTAGCGTTATACCGCACATTTTCACGATTGCTATGACCTCTACAATCACCTGTGAGTTCCGAAAAGTTGCGATGGTGCCACCTGGCCGGATGCTGGATGACGTCACGTTAAGGATGCTTCGACGCCTGCCGTGGTGCGCCTGCATAACATGCGCTCGCATCGTGCGCTGTTTGCGATCGCTTTTCGCTTGACTCAAGCTTCAGATAAATGACAAAAACAGCAACGGTAATGCTCCTAATAAGACAAGGAAGAAATTTGTGTTCAGTAAAACTACGAATGGTAACCGCGCTCACTGTACACGCTTTGATCAAGTTTGTGTTATTGGGTGAAGATGCTTGTATTCTCGGCTACAGCAGCTGCATTCCGACATGAGTGAAGAGCGAGAGCATATTTGAGCTTGATTACAAATTTATTCTGCAGCGTGTCCCGTATTCAAGTACTGGTTTTCACTCATAAGACAGCATATTTACATTAATAGGTTGCTTTCTTCTTGAGCGCTTCTCTTCAGAGGTATAATGTTATCACTTCTGAAAGTTCTCTGTGTCGGACATATGCGACTACTTAGCCGTGTTTTCTTTTGTTTAGTTTTTTTGCCTGTGTGCCAAGCTTTACGCACATAACGATAGTTATAGCACGAGAACAGAACGACAATACAGAGACAAGAAGGCCACGAAGGACACGTGTCCTTCGTGTCCTCCTTTTCTCTGTGTCGTTGTTCTGCTCTCACAAGGCCACGAATGACACGTGTATTTCGTGTCCTTCTTGTCTGTGTGTCGTCGTTCTGCTCTCGCGCTATAACAATTGTCATGTCATACCAACCAGCCCAAGCTGCCACATCTCTACGCACAGATGTGAAAATCTATCGTAAAGTATTTCCGAGGTGCTTGTTCGAGAATACCACGGCAGCTATTGAATTTTTTTTCTCTTTTGTATTCGCTCACTCGTCATGCAGTTTCACACTTTTTTCGCAGTTATCTCGGGGCTTCATCTCAATAAAAAGTGAGTTGATGTTAATTGGGGAAATTTCTCACAGCATCGTACCAATGGCGCTGTTACACTTGTAAGTACCGGTTTGGATAGCTGACTCGTGAATTCATTTTCCTTGCACTTGATTGCACCCTCCCTTCCTTAACTTGTACGTGGACATGACGTGCGAAACCAGTCACCGACTCACTTAGGTGAAGTTCATTCAATTATTACCTGGGCCACGTCACTGAGAGCGCCACCAATACCATTCACAACGCTCATTGCAACTTTCGGTCGTTTGCTTTGCAAACGATTGTTATGGATACTACTCCCACGTGACATAAATGTGCAGCTTGTGACGCGGTGTTTGGTTGGACCAGCAGTTTATACAAATCAGAAGTTATGGCCGTATTATTTTCAACAGCGAACAGCTGTTTAAAAGTAATATTTACGCAATTCAAGTACATTAACATCTCAGCTATTCCCTAGACGTATTGTGTTGGAGCGTGTAATTGGTTCTAATAAAATCTTTGCTCGGTAGATTCATCTAATGTCTCTTTTAGCGAAAAGCGAAAATTTGTCAAATCACCTGAATGATCTGCACAACCACCACGATGTACTTAGTGAATTCAAAAAACATTCTAATTTTATTAGTATTTCTTCAGAACGCGCGTTCCGAACCCGTTGTGTACGCCAAATTGTAATAAAGTTAGAATGATCGGCGTAATTATTTTAGCACTGATTTCTAGGCATAAGCGTTGAAAACAATCAGTGCCTTGCTGTAATGCCCCTCCAGTTTCAGAGTGAATCGGCCGTTCAGAAGAAAGTTTGCCAGTTAGAGTATTGCAGCTTTTTGCAGCTCATTTAAAATTCGCAAGCTGTGAAAACAGCCGCCTTCTACCTTGCTACCGCGCCGCGGTGGTCTAGTGGGTAAGGTACTCGGCTGCTGACCCGCAGGTCGCGGGATCGAACGGCGGCGGTGACGGGTGCATTTCTAATGGAGGCGGAAATGCTGCAGGTCCTTGTTCTGAGATTCGGGTGCACGTTAGCGAACCCAGGGTGGTCAAAATTTCCGGAGCCCTCCACTACGACGTCTCTCATAATCATATGGTGGTTTTGGGACGTTAAACCCCACACATCAAATCAATTCAAGTCAATCTTTCTTGCTAGATATGCATGGCAACTATGAGCAGTTATCACCACCCTATCGGGTAAGAGCGGGCACACGGCGAGTGCAGAAAAGGTTATACTCGGCCGCGGATCAAGCGAGTCGTTGTCGCGACGTCACGTCACCCCGACGGCCGCGCCGCCAGTGTTTCTTCTCGGGACTTATACAAAACGGTATCACACGCTGTCAGGGCTGGTCGCGTATTCAACGCCGTAACTCATGTATTCGAGCAACACTTTTAGCGCTGGCGTAGTCTTTCAGACACTTTCCCCAGGCTCTCCCCTCTGGTTGAACGCCGAGTACGAAAACCGTCTGGCAGATTTTTTTGTTTTGTTAAACATGGGGTTAGGTAACTGCGCAAGGTCATAATTTTACGAAGACCACCACATAACTTTTTCATACTAGCAAAAAAAATATTATCCAGTGCTAACTTTTGAACAGGTCATAAAATACATGTTTGAAAAGGGTGGATTCAATTTAGACATTGACTCTCCAACACCATTGATGGAGTGTGGTGGCTGGGTACAATGGGCTTCATGCCTCCAAATATTGTCGTCCAGCATAACGAAAGCACGCCGATTAGCCCCGGAAACACGTAGGCATGGTAGCCCAAACGCACACATTGCTAACCATTGTGTATAGTAAGGCAATTTAGGCAGCAAATTGTATGCGAAATAAAGTTCGACACAAGTTTGGGTGTGTAAACACGCAGAGAGAAGACTGAACAAATTGTCTGCCACGGTGGATCAGTGGCTACAGTGCTCGGCTGCTGACTCAAAGATTATGGTTTTTACCGCAGCCGCAACGCGTCGTATTTTGGTGGAGAAGAAATGATAGAGAACGGTGTAATGTGCGATACTAGTGCACGTTAAATACCGCATGGTGAGCATTTCCCGAGCCCTCCGTCATAGCGTCACTTATAATCATATTGTGCATTGGAGCGTATAGCCCAAGGTATTGTTGAATAATTGAGCAGCACAGCTGAACCCTCCGGCACTTGCGTTGCGCTGCTTGTAGTCCATATTTCTATGCCCTAACTTCTTTTATAACATATTCTTGCGAGCTATCAGTATCCAGAAGCTGACTACGTTTGCGGCTCCCGTCTTCCTCCATACGAAGTAGCTGAGCTTTATGTAGTTCTAAAGAATTCTGAGCTTCACGGTAACTAACTTAGCAACCATAGGTATCTCGCACTTACTTCCAAACAGAAAACTTTAGTTGTCTAGAAGATCGGGTGAAACGACTTGATTCCGTGTAGTACCCAGAAAATTATGGCGTCTGTAACGACACCTTGTGTAGTCTTCATTTCGGTTAATTTCTTTATATATGAGCAATAATAAAGCATGTCGAGCCCGGACACGAAGCTCAAAAATTTATTTCAAATACTCACCTTCAATTAATGCTTTGAGGTGTGATGTATCGGTCAGAAATATACGGTCAATACTAGGATAATCTTCGGGATTGGTGCTCCTCAGCCGAATGTAGCCTGATGATTTGGGGCGCAGAAGTATTGGCACAATCATTATTACGTTGTCACCATACTTTCGCTTGTAGTAGTTGTCATGTATCTACAATAGTCCACAAGAAATACGTCACACACATGTAGTGCATTTTATGTTTTGGTTAAACTGAATACTTGAAACATACGTTTGAGTAACTGCACCTCCCAATTGCACACGCATTCTTCACACTTCATATAACGACCATGACGTTCCAAAATTTAAGAATAACTTTTGAAAAACAGGCATAGAATACAGTGCTCTCCCTCTCGGGGAGTGACTGCCTTGTTCTTTCTTTTAATTGCATTCACTAAAAATTATATGTTTTTAAAAGCATACATTGTCCTGGGACCATAGCGCTGACGAAGGCAACAGTTGACGTCTCCGACATTAAACTTTTTATTTGAAACAATTTGTGCCTGCGTAACGGAAATCAATACCCGCCGCACACTTGTAGTGGCGAACACAGCATCGGCCGTCAATAAAAAGAAAAGTGCACTAGCACCTCAGCTTTTATACGTGTATCATCGCATTGTTTGATTGATTATTGATTGATATGTGGGGTTTAACGTCCCAAAACCACTATAATATAATAAGAGACAACGTAGTGGAGGGCTGCCGAAATTTCGACCGCCTGCGGTTCTTTCACGTGCACACAACCTCAGTACACAGGCCTACATCATTTCCGCCTCCATCGGTAATGCAGCCACCACCGCCGCCGGGATTCGATACCGCGACCAGCGGGTCAGTAGACCTCAGCCACTAGACCGCCGCGGCGGGGCGTGTATCATAGGATGTTCTTTCTGGTCTTATCTATAGCGACCGCGAAAATTCCAGCCCTAACTCTAGATATATATGTGGAATTTAACGTCCGAAAACCACCATATGATTATGAGAGATGCTGCAGTGGAAGGCTCCGACAATTTCGGCCACCTGGGGTTCTTTAACGTGCAGCTAAACCTGAACACACGGGCCTACCGCGTTTTCACCTTCATCGAAAATTCAGCTGCCGCAGCCGAGATACAATTCCATGACCTGCGGGTCAGCAGCCGAGTACCTTAGCCACTAGACCACCGCGGCGGGGCGTGTATCATTGGATGTTCTTTCTGGTCTTATCTATAGCGACCGCGAAAATTCTAGCCCTATCTCTAGATATATATGTGGGGTTTAACGTCCTAAAACCACCATATGATTATGAGAGATGCTGCAGTGGAAGGCTCCGAAAATTTCGACCACCTGGGGTTTTTTAACGTGCAGCCAAATCTGAACACACGCACCTACTGCGTTTTCGCCTTCATCGAAAATGCAGCTGCCGCAGCCGGGATTGGATTCCATGACCTGTGGGTCAGCAGCCGAGTACCACAGCCACTAGACCACCGCGGCGGGGTCAGTTAAAACTCTAATGTTCGAAATTCGCACGTATTGTGACTCGCAAGGTTCCAAGATTATCTAGGTCATTTCCAACCATTCTAGCACTCTTTCCAATGGGCAACTGGTACATTGAAATAGAATATTAACATGAAAATAGAAAGAAAGGAGCTTGTATGGTCATATATTGGTTTAATCTAATCATAGAATATACCAAAGCCTTTAGAGTGGGAAGTGGGCATATTACCTCTGCGATAATTTGGCAAAGCCGCGCGCAACTCTTGAAAAGACGGCACACAGCGAACTACGGATTGGGGTGCCCCAAGCGACGCTGCTTCAACTTCACTTTTTGATGCTCGTTTTGAGCTCTTTCCTGATTCAGTACACTTCTCTGCTGGGCACGCCTCACAAAAAGCAGCCATAAACGGCACTAGTTCCAGCATTGCGCTAATCTATCTATCTATCTATCTATCTATCTATCTATCTATCTATCTATCTATCTATCTATCTATCTATCTATCTATCTATCTATCTATCTATCTATCTATCTATCTATCTATCTATCTATCTATCTATCTATCTATCTATCTATCTATCTATCTATCTATCTATCTATCTATCTATCTATCTATCTATCTATCTATCTATCTATCTATCTATCTATCTATCTATCTATCTATCTATCTATCTATCTATCTATCTATCTATCTATCTATCTATCTATCTACCTATCTACCTATCTATCTATCTATCTCTCTCTCTCTATATATATATATATATATATATATATTTGTAGCTGCACCGCTCGCCAACACTACACCCACCACAAATGCTTCATCGCAAATAGAGAAAGCGTGTATAACGGTGCCACGCACATGGTTTTCCAGAGTAAACGCAAATAGATTGCACTTGCACTGTGAAGACATTCAAAATGTGGACTTTGTTTCTTGATGCCAGATTTCACAGATTTCCAGTTTTCATAGTGATCCCAATCTGTGGTTGCTCTTAACATATTCTTTTTAAGGCCATTACTGAACTGAAGTTACCTTACTAAATTGAAGAATGATGCAGTTTTGATTACAAAAACACGTACAATCAACACAAGAAGCGTTTTCGCTAAACTTGAATAAAGTTTCGCGTATATTCACGATGCAGAAAGGCTTAAAGCATTATTATTGAAGAAAAAATTGAAGCTCACCTGTGATACGCCTACCAGACCGGCTAGGTATCCTGCTTCGATAGTCGTGGGGTTGAGTGTCACGTAAAGAAACTGAATATCTGGCGTGCTCAAGAAGGCAACGCACTCAACACCGTATGCATGAATAAGTGGCCCTGAAACAAGAATTTAGTACAGTTTCGCATATATCCTAAGTGTCTAACAGAACCTGTACATATGATGACAAGAAACTATGGCTGCACGCTCTGCCATGTTAGTAAACATAGGTCTGGTGGATGCCTCAAGAAAATTTGTCTATCTGGTGTTTTTTAAAGAGCACTGACATTGCAGAGTAGGCGACCTTCTCGTAATCCACTTGTGACCACCTGGCAAAAATTCGAGCACGCAATGTTTGTGTCAGCAGGCAAGCAACATGACCATTTCTTCAAGGCTCAAGTTTGAGGGAAAGTTTGGTGGCTTCATAGGATTAACATATTGAACGATAGTAGTGCTGTAACACACTGGCTGGAAGTGTCCAAAGGGAAAAGCCGAGTTTTATATTAGTCCCACTTGACTGATTGTTGTGAATGCAGAAAATTATTCGACTAACTCGATGCTAGATATCTTGAAGAACACCAGATTGAGAAACCCTATAGCGTACGTAAATTCGAGCTGAGGACGTGCATAAATGGATGTTAGATGGCCAGTTGCGTAATTTACAACCAACATACCCAAGACATTTGAGGCACTGATGCGGGTTGTATATGAAGATAGAAGAAAAATCTTGGTGTGAGAGTAATGCTTAAATCGTTACAATTTTTTTCGCAATTTTTGTTACTGCAAGAAAAGCGAAAAAGAACCACTGTTAGCTGCAGAAAACGTGATGGAACAGTTGAAATCAGTGTTATCATTGGCTCTTGCATCTGTTCAATATAAACTTACCTACTCGCGTAGCGTTATGTCTCTTTAGAATGTTCGAATGGAACCGTGAATACTCGCATGCAGTGTAGTGTTAGCTACGTAGGGGGGTATTAGTGAAATGGAGTCAGTAGCAGAGAGTTAGATTCATTCTAATATATGCCAGATTTGTCATGTGAATATTTTACTACAAACATCAACTTGTGAGTTTGATTTATAAAGGTTCATTAGGTCCAAGATTCGAACGTGACCAGTGCATTCGCATTTTGATGGAGGCGAAATGGTAAAAGCTCATGTACTCTGCGATATCCGTGCATGTTAAAGAACGTCACTTGGTTGAAATGCCCATGTCCCACAACTACAGCGTCTCGAATAATTATATCTTGCTTTTGGGACGCAAAACGTCACATAATCTTGTAAAAAGTAGCCAATGCTCACAGTCGAATGAAAGAAGCAATTATGATCAGTCTGGTGCAGGTACTAGTTCGTTCATCGTCACCCGTATTCCGCGAAGTTTTCTTTAGATACGAAGCAGCTTATTCGGTGTGCATGTTTTTGCGCATACGCAACAGCAAGCGCAAGTGCTGCCAGAACGCGCTCACGTATTAGCGCATTGCGGCCTGTGTACAGTGCTGGGTAAGACGCAGCGGCCCTACCCCTTACAAGCTCTCAGCATTCATGTTATTGCTTGGGAGAACTAGATCTTGCAGACGCGCGATGAACCAGCGCATAGTATCCTATTTGTTATTTTGTTTGTTTTCTTGCTACTCTGAATATTATAGCGCTCATATAGACTGAATAGCATCAGAATGTTTCGCTGGCAGTTTTAGGGGCGAATCTCCTTATAGCGGCACCCGCTCGTCCTTCGTAGTCGTAGTAGTCGCAGTGTGTAACCAGTCTTACATTTTGACCTTCAAGGTGGTGCCGGTGAGAGATTTCTTCTGTGCATTGTTGAACAATAAAAAATTTGCAGCGTGCGCCTTAACTAAAAGCCTAATTTTCCTGTCTCTCATTCTCCCTTAGAAGCCATTGGCATGTACATTGAGCACTATCTGACAAAAAAGGGTGGCTACGTTATGCTCGCTGTGCATAACCTCTTTTGTTTTAGAAAGGTTTAGCGAGCGTTGGGCCGCAGTGTCATGAATACAGTGAACTAGTATATACCATGAACTCGAGGTGGTTAAATGTGTGAAGTAGACACAAAGCGCAAGCCGTAAGAAAGTGTGCGTGTGCCTCCTCTCGTTCAGTCCTTGGAATATCCGCTGGGTGGTGGTGCTTCAATATGAGGAATATATGATGAAGAAATGCGATATGGTGGTACTTGGAGTGTTGAATAGGTGGACGAACGGACACAGAGACAGATGCATGGACGGACGCACGGATGGCTGTACGGACGGACAGACGCATGGACGGACGCAGGAGCGGTTGCATGGACGCACGGGCGTCCACACAGACGCACGCATGGATGGACGGAAGCAAGAACAAATGGACGGACGGATGCTTTGCCCCACTATCCATCATTCACTCCGTGGATATGCTGCCATTTTTTAACTGGCAGGAAAACACGCCTGACCCCCTACAGGTGCTTTATATGTAAGATAATTTTCCTACATATTATAACAGTGCAAAAACTTGAAAAAGAACACCCAATATATTGTTCCTTAAAAAGATAAGCGCGCATGAAATTTTGAAATGCTGTAGGTCTGGTCTTACCTGTTTTAAATAGGGCATACTTTGGCACTGTAGATGGTAAATAGTAGTTGATTTCTATGTTTTCCGCTGACGATCCTGCGATTCCGTTCATGGTGACGTGGTCGTACAGATTCTCGCCTACGGGAAGATCCTCAATGACGTTGATCTGAAAGATGTATGGAGCGGAGCAGAGTGAGCAGTGTGAAAGGTTGAATATACGGAAATGTATTTTTTCAGTGAAACAGAAACTCAGATTGCTGGCAGGAATATACCACAAAGTAGTGTGGGCTGGCGTAAATGGTGGCAGGAGAAGAAAAATGAGGACGAAACAGGTAAGGGCCCGGGGAGACGCAGACGAAGCATAGACACGAACTGGCATACGTGGACGCCATTTGTTAGATCGTGGTTTCACTTCGTCCTTTTCTTCTTTGTGCCCCACCTGTATTTTTTAACTGGAAATCAACTAGCTCAACAGTAAGGCCCCTTGCATTAAAATAAAGCAAAAATGAATCGTTTTTGTCTTGGCACACAGTTTCGGGGCACCCGTTCTTGCGCTAAGTGGCGTCAGCCTCGGCGCAACCGGCAGAGCGTACGAGAATGATAGTGATCACGGAGTGCAGTGCAGAAGATGATCACAGGCGGCGATGACAAAAAGAGCTTAAGGAGGAGACACGCCAGTGCTGGGAAAACAACTTCCACGCCTGTCACCCGCAGCGCTGCGGTAGTAACCTCATCACGCGTTGGTTGTTACGGAGTGCACCCATGCGCGCCCTTCCGCGTTCTCATGGCTAGTGAGGCCGTCGCGCTAAGCTAATTGTACGGCAGTTGATTTGAAACGGGCTGCATGGAAGTGTGCACGCTAGTCATGCTAGTCACTGTCTTTTCTTTTCTTTGTAATCCGTGTGCCTATATGCAAAAAAGTGTCATCAGCTCTTCCTGACAATCAGTAATTCAAGTGGCAAAAAAGCGTCGTTGGCCAAAGCTGCTGAGTGAGCTCGCTAGCAGAGGCTAAGCACCACTACTGCCATAGTCCAGGGCGGTGCGCTGCTGAAGCAGAAATATTTGCCTTGACATATCGCGATACCCAAACACTCCGAAAAGCGATACTTAGGTATCACATAACGAAATATCACCATATTTAATAAATACTTGTATTATTTGCATCTACGATGTCCGCATCAGCATGCCTACCTTTTTTTTAATGAACACTGCTGATGTTTAACGGCTGCTTTCAATGACAACACGAGTGACGAAGTGCAAGGAAAAGTGGCATTGAAACAAGGAATGTAGTGCTCATCCTTTGAAAAGCTCAAAAAGCCGAATAATGATGCGTAGGAATGGTTGTCACAATGCGTATACAATATCAAACACAACGACGAAGTAAAGTTAGGAACACCCTTGCGCCGAAGTATACGGAATATTGCTGCCGTATACTCTTGCTCTCCGTATAGTCTCGGTGTGAACTGTCCGCTGTTGAGAGCACTTCTCTGAAAAAAATTCGTCAAAGCAATGATCTCGTAGGCAGACAGTTGGCCACTAAACGGTACAAACAGTGATTTGAGGTCGAACTCTCATGATACGTATACTTTCGCTCATGCGTGCACACGTACTTTCCCAACGATAAGGCCTCAATACCTAACTTATATAAAGGCACGACAATGAAAAAAAATGTTATCTTTGTTTTCAATAAAAAGCATGTTTTTCTTCTTTAACTATAAAAGAGGAAGCAGACACTTGTAATAACGTGAGCAGCAGACAGCATACCAAGAAGCAACTGATAAGTTTATTAGAAGACGCACCATATATAGGCGCAGAACCACGTGATCGGTCGCACAGGAATGCGCGCACTGGGTGCGCAGTGATAAGTGACGTCACGCTACAACACTCCTTCCCCTTCAGATTACTTCCGAAAGTCACTGGACTGGTATCTGTTCGGGGCATGTCGTACACGTGCACTACGACGCAGAGTTGGAAGTTCGGCTGCAGGTGGCGCGTCGTCGGCACTGGGCTGGTCCGGCGAGCCGGAGGCAGCTGCTCCGGCCGTGGGCGATGCAGTTGCCGGAAGGAGAGACGTCGCAGAGTCGGTTGCGTGGGGATTTACGAGAGGCGACCCGGCGACTGGCCCACACGCCATCGGAACCGTCGGTGGAGTCGTGTCTACGGATGCCGTTGGAGCAGGTTGTGCCTGCGGATAACTTGAAGAATCCTGGCTTCCGTGGCGGGCTCTGATGTGGTCCGAATGCGTAAATCGCACCGCCTGCGACACTTTCACCAGATAGGTTACGGGACTGATAACCTGTGTCACGATACCATCTTCCCACGACACTGTTTCACCTCGCACAGTCTTCACCCACACAGCGTCCCCCACAGCAAAACATCGCGGAACCCCCCTAGACATGTCCTTTTGCACTTTGGTACGTTGCTGCTGCTCCCGCATGGAGAGCTCGAAATCTGGTTTTAGCAATGACAGCTTTACCCGTGGCTGTCTTTTCAAGAATAATTCTGCCGGGGTCTGGCGAGTGGTACTGTGCGGAGTAGTCCTGTAACTCATTAGATAGCTGTCCAAGCGTTCCCGAAATGAATGTTTGTGGTGGCTAGCTTTGTCCTGCAAGACATGCTTTGACAGTGCTTGTTTGGTAGTCTGCACTAAACGCTCGGCCGCTCCGTTAGAAGCCGCGTGATAAGGAGGTGTCTTGACATGCCTTACACCGTTTACACTCAAGAAGGCCGCGAATTCTTCGGAAATGAACTGCGGTCCATTATCACTCACCAGTACCTCTGGCAGACCATACGCGGCAAACATACTACGTAGCTTCTCAATGGTTTTGTTAGCAGTAGTGGATGACATAGGCGAGACCTCGATCCATTTAGAGAACGCGTCGACGAGAACCAAGAACGCCTGAGAGCCCTTTACCGCATAATCGACGTGCACGCGTTGCCAGGGCCTTGTGGGATAATTCCATGGTTGCAAAGGAACCGGTGAAGCAGCTTTTTGGACGGCCTGACAAACCTGACATTGTCGAACGTAGCTCTCAACCGAAAGGTCGAGGCCAGGCCACCACACAAAGCTTCTTGCTAACGCTTTCATGCGACTAGATCCCGGGTGGTCCTCATGCAATAGCTGCAAGACCTGTAGCTGGAGCTTATCAGGTATGATCACCCTTGATCCCCACGTTATGCATTCTTGCTCTACTGATAGCTCGTCGCGCCGGGAATAAAATGGTCTAAATGCTTCAGAGCACTCTGAAGGCCATCCATTTAAGATGAAGTGCGTCACGCGAGACAAGGTGGGATCGCGTCGTGTGGCTCGCGCTACGTCATCCGCTTTGAGGGGCATGCTGTCAAATAGCAAGAGACACTCGGAAGGTTCATCGGCCGCTACAATAGGCCGTGGAAGCCGAGACAGAGCGTCAGCCACTTCAACATTTCTTCCCTTTCGGTATTTTAGTTTATACTGGTACGCTGCCAGGGTAATTGCCCATCTTTGCATTCGAGCTGCAGCAAGCGCAGGCACCGGCTTGTCATGGCCTAATATTCCGAGCAATGGCTGATGATCTGTATAAAGAGTGAACTCTCGTCCATACAAGTAGCGGTGGAATTTTCTTAACCCAAACATCAGTGCTAATGCATCGCGTTCGCACTGAGCATAGTTTTTCTCTGCGGCTGTAAGTGTTCTAGAAGCAAATGCCACTGGCCTTTCGTGTCCCTCTGCGGTCTCATGAAAAATGACAGCCCCCAATCCATACGACGAAGCGTCACATGTCATAGCCATTGGTTTCGCCACATCGTAAAAAGTGAGCACATTACTCTTGACAAGTAACAGTTTCGTAGAAGCAAATGCTTCGCTACACTCCCGTGTCCACGACCACCTTTCGCCCTTGCGCAACAGACGGTACAATGGCTCTGCCACGCAGGCAAGGTTACTTAAGAACTTTGCATAAAAGGTTAACATGCCGAGATAAGCCTTTAGCTCTGTTTGGCAAGTGGGCTCTGGCGCTTCTGTGATCGCCTTAATCTTTTCTTCTGTAGGATATATACCTTCAGCGCACACAGTGTGACCGAGATAAGTCACAGTGCTCTGAAAAAACCGACACTTTTCCTCTTTCAGTGTCACGTTGTAGTCACTCAGCCGCTGCAGGACTAGTTCCAACGTTTTTTTGACAGTCGGCTAAGTCTTTTCCCGACACAATGACGTCGTCTATGTAACATCCCACGTGCGGTATGCCTTTGAGCACCTCATCCATGAAGGACTGAAAAATGGCTGGCGCACTGGCTACCCCAAATGGTAAGCGCTGGAACTCGAACAGCCCCCTGTGCGTATTAATAGTTAGCAGTGGTCGGGACTCGGCAGTGAGCGGAATCTGCTGATACGCGGCCGAAAGATCCAACACACAAAACACTCTGCCGCCAGCTATGGCAGAGAACAAATCTTCCGGTCTAGGCAATGGGTAGTGGTCGGTCTTTAAAACAGGATTAATGGTGACTTTGTAGTCCCCGCACAGCCTCAGTGAACCATCTTTCTTTTGGATTACGACTACTGGCGTGGCCCAATCGCTCCGATTTACGGGGCGTATAACACCGCTTTTCTCTAGCCTTTCTAGCTCGCCTTCCACTTTCTCTCGAAGCGCAAATGGGACGTTTCTGGCCTTGCCAAAAATAGCCGTACAATTCTGGCTTAAAACTATCCTTGCTTGATAGTTTTTTACTTTTCCAGGTTGCTTAGAAAACACCCCTGGGAACTTCTTTTTAACCGCCTCTACCTTGTGAGAGTCGCTTACATTTATAGCAAACACGCTTTTCCAGTCAAGCCCGAGCCTTTCAAGCCAACTTCGCCCCATCAGCAATGGTAGCTGCTTGCCGTTATCCTTGACGATAATAGCGGGTAGCCGCAAAGACTGTTTTCCCACCGTAACGGAAACGTTGCATTGCCCTTTTACTGGAACAGGTTCCCCAGTGTATGTTTTTAGGGTGACTCGAGATGGCTCGCACTTCACATGAGGAAATGCGTTCAGCCTCACACTCTCAGGAATTAGTGTTACAGCTGCTCCCGTATCAATCTGCATGCAGAGGTCTTGCCCTTCTACGTTTAGCTGCACTTCATACCCAGAACGCACGGTATTGATAACATGGTACACATCTAATTCAGAGTCACTATCAGAGCAGTCCACCACGTTTGCAGTCTTGAGTTCTCTGCGATTACTTGGACGCATCTTCTGTAGATGACCGATTTGAGAACAGCTGTGACACTGGACGTTCTTATACCAGCAAACACTAGCCGCATGCGCCTTGCCACATCTTTCGCAAACTCGCTTGGCTTCCTTGAGCTTCCGAAGCTTCGATTTCTTTTCGCTTCCTTTTCCTCTTATCGCCATTGCATAAAAAGCCGCTTCCTTGCCTTCTGCATGAAGTAACGCTGTCTGTCGCGCAGCCTGCTCTCGGTCCTGGGCTATCTTGCACGCCTTTTCGAAGGTTAAATCTTCTTCAGCAAATAGGGCGAGTTGCGTTTCCTCGCGTCTTATGCCTGCCACTATTCTGTCTCGCAGCGCGTCTTGCAGAAACTGACCGAAATCGCACTTCCTTGCTAACTGTTTTAAGGCCACTATGAAGTCCTCGACGCTTTCCGGCTCTTCTTGTGCTCGCTTGTTAAATTTGCAACGTTCGGCCATGACCGAGCACTGTGGGCTATAGTGTTTCTTCAACAGCACTGTGACCTCTTCAAAGGACTTGTCCCCAGGAACAGCGGGTACTACCAAACTTTTGAGCGCCTCGTACGTTCGTGGTCCTATCACACTCAAGAATACTGCCAGCTTCTTTTCCTCTCTGATGTCATTTGCGGTGATGAAGTGCTCAAAACGCTCCAGATAGGATTCAAAATTCTGATCCTTCTCGTCGAACTCGTCTAGCTTGCCTAGTCGCGCCATTGTTCAGTAAAAGTGCAGTATACTTATCGGGTTGCTTTCCCCGACGACTGCGTTGCCTCTTGCCGAAGGTAGTGCCGCCGAGTTCAACCGTCCCAGGCCATGGCTGCCGTTGTTTTCTGGTCCATGGCTGTCGACCGCCGATCGCCCGCAATACTGCTTCGTACTGAGCTAGTACAAGGGGGCGGATCCCATCCTCGTCGCCAGTGTAATAACGTGAGCAGCAGACAGCATACCAAGAAGCAACTGATAAGTTTATTAGAAGACGCACCATATATAGGCGCAGAACCACGTGATCGGTCGCACAGGAATGCGCGCACTGGGTGCGCAGTGATAAGTGACGTCACGCTACAACAACACTGACTGATACGATGGCATTATTTTATACTAGAAACACCGAAGTATGGAAACAACACTTACAATAACAAAGTTTCAGCATAGTGACCTACATTTTTTTCTATCGGAATTTGTTCTGCGAAGGCGAACAGCTCAGGGCATTAGGCTAGGGTGTTCATCAACCTCACTTTAGGTAAATTGGTGTATTTATGAATTGGTAACTGATCATATCCGCGCATCATATCTGCAAACAACATACCGAGAAATGGCAATGAGATCTCATGATCCTAAAACTGCTCTCCAAAGTATGCTGTGCATTTTATTGTGGATCATGTTTGTTATACAACGCATGCTCTATCTACATTCGACATGTTTCAGAAGAGTATACATCCTTCCACGGTTATAGACGCTACTGCAATGTCACAGTTTCCAACATCTCAGCCAAAAGTTTGAAGTCTACATTACCCTGTTGAATGAAAGTTGATGCATCTTGAAGTGTCCAAAGGGTAATAGATTTCGCAGCCATCTCAAGGTCACTTGTCTTTTAACGCGACGGCGGTAAAGAGCTCGTTTCGCAGACATTCCAGCGTCGGCGTTGTCGTCGGTGTGAATTTCGATAGTTTTGAGCCAGAAATGATCATCTTAGGCGTGAACGAAAAATTTATCCGAGCAGGGTTGAAACCTGGTTCATTTGCATGGCAGGCGCGTGTTCAGCTTCACAGCCGTACGTCTGCTTGTGATTGCAGAAGAATGCACATTTCTGCTTGAAAGTCGAGTGATACAAAATTTCTTGCTTTACAATACGCGCAAATTGTAAACATCCTTCAAATACGACACTAAATATTGGAGCAATTATTTGTGGTGCAAGTTTCAATTGCCATGGGGAGTCAGAACATGTGATTAATCCAATGACTTCGTAGTTTAAAGGGGCCCTCAAATACTTTTTCAGGCAACCATGAAACAGATTCACTTAAAGGGTTCATTGGCTCCACGGAGGAAGGAAAGGTAAGGAGAGGGCATGCCCAGCCGGCGCAGGGCGTGAAAAGTGTGGCGTAAATGACATCATGGCGGCCATATTCACTAGGCACAATGGCGGCGTTGCTATGGTTACGTGTTGTGCAGTGGAGCTGGTCTCGCAGTGAGCGGCCGCGGCTGGCGGCGGAATGTGTGGCTCCCCAGGTCTCGTGCTGAGCCGTGGCGGACAATATCTGTGCTCTGTGCCGCGTTAATGGTTACGCAGTGTTCTCCTGGCAGTTACATTACTCTTAGCAACGTTTACAAATCCTCGTCCATCACGGGGTTTCAACAGTGCGTAGAACAAATGCATATCCATGTGTCGTGCGGCGGATGGCGCAGATGAAGCAGTTAGTGTTCAGCGAAATTGCGTTGGGCACCATGACGAAGCTGAATGACGACGAACGCCTTGCAGGTCAGTGACGGTTGAACAGTGCTCCTGCTTGTGACAACGGACGACGCTGTTGGGCCCAGCAAGACGCCATGAGGACCATGTGCACATACGTAGTTTCGTGTTGTGTGTGTACTGTAACAACTTGCATGTGCGTATTAAAACACCTTTTCTGTTGCGCTTGGTACACTCTCCATCAGCATTGCATGTAGTCTCAACGTAACAGCAACCGCGTTCAACTGCCACTAGCACCGTGCTCAAAGTCACCACGGTCGCAGAATGCTGACGCCGGTGAGTTTCACGCGGAACACGGACACAGTGGCAGGACGCTGCGTCGGCCGCGTGGCGGAATGCAAGCGTAGAAGGCGCACGACCAATCGTGTTGTTTGTACAGTTGCTGAATTATTGACGTGAAAGCACTCGCCGTTGTCAGTGCATCTAGTGCGCGTTCTCTCGTAGTTGCTTCGTTGTCGTCGAGCTGTTACTCCCTGTTATTACTCGGACGAAGCGATTTCGCTGAAGGTGTCCCGCAGGCTCAGAGTAATGAGCCCCATTCCATTAGTTTCAGATCGTCACGACACACGCGCTGCGCAGCCCACGTGCTTTCCGAGCCGGAGAGAGAGTCGTGCCTTCTGCTTTACATTCGGATGTAAACGAGCGAGGAGAATTTGCCTAGTCAATATTTATTTATTTATTTATTTATTTATTCATTTTACCTGCAGCGCCAACAAGGCATTACAGCAGGGGGGTATATGCAAATACATGAATATGATTCATCATATGGGAAAAAAAAGAAAAGGAAAAAGAGAACTGACATGAGAATAAGTGGTACAAATCTGCACAATAGCGCGTCAAATGTACAAGCAGTGCCACAATGAAAAATTTACATGTGCGACAAAAACGTGTGAAACAGAGCATCAGATGTACAATTAACAATAATACCTGGTAGTTTATTCTAGGCCTCAATGGAATGGGGAAAGAAAGAACCCTTGTACACATCAGTACGGCAATCAATTTCATGAATTTTTCATTCATGGTCGCGTCGCTTAGATACAAAGTGTGGGGTTAGTAAGAAAATTTTAGGATCAAGACCAGTCTTATTGAAATAAATACGATATAGTAGTTCAAGTTTGTGATGCAACCGACGTTTACTTAGTGTTTCCCAGCCCAACTCTGATTTAAGTCATGTAATGCTAGTGCGAAAACTATAACTTTTAGTTACAAATCGGGCGGCGCGGTTCTGGACGCGTTCTAGCAGTGTACATAAATTTTCAAATTGTGGGTCCCACACGGCGCAGGCGTACTCCGTAATGGATCTTACGTTGGTGAAATATAAAAGTTCTTTAACTTTTGGAGGAGCATCACTGAAGTTGCGTTTTAGAAAGTTGAGCATGCGGGAAGCAGAAAAGGACACGTGTTCAATCAGACGTTTCCAGGTTAGGTTAGATGAAAAATATGGCCGACTTCCGTCTTCATCCCGGCTTCACAACGAGTGACGTCAGGGCCTCTGCTTACCTTTCCTTCCTCCGTGATTGTCTCCCAATTTCTACGCTGCTAAAATTTTAGGAATCGGTCCAGTACGAGCAGAGTTACAATAATTCGTCGCAGTCTGTAATCACATTCTCACTTTTTTTGTCCCAACGTAAAAGCTTGAAGCTAAGCAGGGAGGGACGGCATAGACCAAGAAAATACGTCACGCGCACCACGTGACCTTGAGAACTTTTTCCTTTAATTTGAATGCGCGACCTTTCAGTGTGATTGCTTGAGCACGCGTGGACATGTGGTGGCCGCCCACAGTGGTTCTTGTAACGACCGAGTGCGCCATGTTCAAATCAGCCAATGACCAATAGAAGGTCTTCAATGAGTGATTGTACACTGAAAGCTGTTATGACATCAAAACTAGGGTCAAGCACACTTTTCTGGTGCCGCCGCCACCGCTGGTGTCCATAACCACATCACAAAAAATTATAAAAAACTAGCACTAATGACAAAGTGGGGCTCGATCCTGGGTCTGCTGGGGCAAGCCCAGTATTTTACCACTGAGCCACGCTGGTGCTTTTTTTCGTTAATGCATGGAAACAGTGCAATCAAAGGATGTTATATATAGCTATAAAATTAATCGTTTCAAATATATGCTCACGTGTACGCATGCACAAGACACATTTTCATGCAGTACAATGAACCTTCAAAAGTCGGGTAAACAAAGACGCATGTCCAGAAGTTCAAGCCACTCCTGGACAGGGTGGGACGTCTCTACAACAATACGCACGTTTGCTGCCTCTTCTTGGAAAACAGACTTGGTTGAGCGAGGTGGCTCAGCACGTCTGTGAATCATGCGGCTCCTGCATAATGAATAAAGGCCCAATAACATAATTAAATCGTATCGAGCATAATTGTCAGGAGTTTTTTATTTGAAAGGTAGGAGCCTAACACCATGAGTTGTAATAGGAAATTCTTTTTTGATGGTTCTCTTAAGAATGTCCCAAAAATGACACGCATCACAGCAACGAATAAAACAATGCTCGATTGTTTCAGGCTCGTTCCACAGTCTGGAATTTAGTGATCAGGGAACGTATATATCTTTTTCATGAAGCCACGTCTTTACAGGTAATATGGAGGAGTGTAGCCTGAAGAAAATTGTTTTCGCTGCTGGCGAAATACGCATTTTAAGCATACAATAGAAAACATCATGAACAGATCGAGATAAATATGGCTTTCGGTAAACAGGTTCAAGAAAAAGGGTGCTGACAAGTGCAGCAGTCAGTGTCACTCTGTCTACACTGTATAGATATTCCAAAGAGAATCTGGCTTTGAAAAACTGCATGTCCTCAAAAATGTTTGAAATAAACGCCACAATTGCGAGTTTTTAGCCACTCTTGTAGTGACAAAAAGAAAAGAGAGGTGGTAAGCAAGTCGATTCCGGATAATAGTAAAAAGGAACGGGTGACACACATCCTTAAAGTAAAAATAAAATTGCATCCCCAGTTGTCGTACAAACAAACGCACAAGACTAAGCCCCCCCCCCCCTCCTTCTCAAGCGGAGGAAAAAGGTTCTCTCTTCGCATGGCTTCCTAAGATAAATTCCAAACGAAGCGGGCAAATATCCAGTAAAACGCCTGGATATGTACGCGAGAGCAATGCAATGCTTGTAGAATGTAGATAAGCTTTGATGCAAGAAAGATTTTGCATGCTTCAGCTCTCGAAAAACGGAAAGATGCCACCGTTGCCAAGTTAACGCCTTTCGACTGATGGTGGTTAAGGTGGACGTCTAATGAGGGCCACTATTATGGTGGGTATCAATAGATACACCAATATAACAAACCGGAGCACAAATACAACAAATATTTGCAAGCACCGTGGGAGTTAGTGCACATGTGCCCAATCAATATCCTCTGGTTTTATCAAAATTTACATTAGCTTCGGAAATTTAACAAAAACGCATAGTAGTATTTACTGCTTCTTCAACACTCGGTTTATCTACGCAGAATAAGGCATTGTCATCTGCGTAGGATAACACTCCGATTTTCTCGGCTTCATATCAATATCCTCTAATACCTGAATCGAGCAGTACACTTACACAAAGCGGTACCAAGCATACTGCAAAAAGTAAAGGCAAAAGCGGACACCCCTGACGCACTGATGAATTTGCCTCTATTATAACTGAGAGCGTACGATTCACAATTATACTTGCTGTGCACTTTTTATATTATAGTGATATGCCATTTTACAGTGCAATTCCTAACTGGGGATGTCTGAGAAGTCGAAACAAGAAGTCATGTCACACATTGTCAAAAGACTTAGAAGGATGAATTTGAAGAACTATCTGATTCATGCTATCGTTAATGCATTCAAGGACTGATTGTGCTACATGGATATCTGACTGTATAGAGCGGCCTCTTATTAAACATGTTTCATAGGCGCCTAAACATTTAGTAATCACCGTTTGCAACCTGTTCGTGAGTATTTTTGCGAATATCTTACATCAACGTTACATAAAGAAATAGGCCTATATCCAGTTGCTTTTTTTAAAACTTCACTGTCGGCACTTTTCGGGATCAAAGTAGTGTGGCTCTGATAAAAGGAAGGAGAAAGTTCCCCAAGTTCATAGGATTCTTTAAAAAGCGCCTAAAGGAAAGGAATGAAAAGTTCTTGATATGTTATGTAAAATTCCGCGCTAAGGCTATCTTGGCCGGGAGTCTTGTATCTTTGCAAAGTTCTGATTGCAATCTTAATTTCTTCCCGATTTATTGGTCCTTCATTGGTGAGCCGATCATCTTCCTGTAAATTGGCGTTGAACCCATGAATGGTTTAGATCTTTCTCTATAGTCATCCAGAACCTCAGCCGCGGTGAACAGGCTTTTGTAAAGATCTTCAATTGCGGCTGTTATTTGCTCTGTGTCTGTGCATTGACTCAACTAGTACTATCAGCTTAGAGAGTGCGTATCGCTTTTCATCCCCAAGAGCTCTTTTTGTGGGCTTATCTTAAAAAAAAACGAATAACACGAGAGGAAATTATTGCTCCTCTGCATGCTTCTGGCTGATGTTTCTGTAATTGGACTCGAACTATATTTATTTCATCCCCGTAACCCCGGCTCTTGCCCTTCAAAAGTATGAAGCCAATATTTAAATCGAAAAGAAAACGTTTTTTATATTTCTTCCTTTCTGCTAGCTCACATGGCACGCTAAACGCTTCGTTCTTAAGTTTTTCTTTGAAAATTTACCATTGAGCATAAATTGGCAGCTGTCGATGTAGAGTTACGTCATGGAGCAATTTTCTGACCATTTAAGCAAAACATTCCTCTTGCAAGAGCTGTACGTTTAGCTTCCCTCATTCCCAATTTGGTAGAATCTTGCAAAATATTTGGGGCCCCATGTAACTGATGCGAAAAATGATCTGTGAAAAATATAGGCTTTACAACATAGTTGTGAACGTGCGACCATAGGCCTATAGAGAAATAAATATGATCGATCCGAGCATGATGGAGGGCGTTTGAGATTGTAAACCTCAATAAGGCAGACACGTGCTCTCCCACGTCTGTCAGATTATGAACACTCACTATCTGTTTCATTAAAGGGGCAATGAAATTGTAACGATTTCCTAAATATAATTGATCCTTAGAGTCACAAACAAAATCGAAATCCCCTAGCACAATCAAATGTCTGCCAGTGTTTAGCAACGAAGCTAAGGAAAGAAAGATAATATTTTTTTCATTCACATTTGAAGGGTCATAGACACAAACAAATCTCCAATTTTCAGAATTAAAAGAGATGTCAAAGTAAATAGGACGCCTTCCCCATTAATATGCAGCGACACCAAAGAGTGACCCAGCTGCTAACTAATAAGAAGCATACAGTAGAAGCACTACGTGCGTTGCTACTGTAAACATCATAATCTGGAAACGTTTGCAGTGCAGAAACGTTTGCACTCGATCTGACGAAATCTTTGTTTCTTCCACTGCAAGAACATCAACGTCATGTTGCCTAAGCACGTGTTGTAACTGCCGCTGACGCCTTACATTTACTAAGCCACCTACACGTTCAGTGTCTCTACACAAAGGGGGAAGGTAAGCGAAGCAGCCAGTTTGCTTACCTAAAGTTTTGTTGATCCCATTTCGCCACTGGCAAACTTGTGGCTCTACTTCCCTTGCACTTTTTTCTGGCACCTTCCCGAGTATGCTGACACAGGCGGCGCGTTTCTTCATCACTTCCCAAAGACACAACACGTTGTGCACATGAAGACGCATTTTCTGCTTCATCCGACGCCACCATTTTCGCTTCGTCACTCTCTCGTGCAGGGCGTTTTTTGCCCGGCAGCTCTTCATTGCCTCTTCTGGAGCTTCTTTATCCGGAGGTTTTTCCTGTGGAGTTTCCGAGCCTCCTTGAACGACAGCGTCTTCTCTCCGGGTGTCATGACTTGTGCTTTTTACAGCGCAATTTTGACTGTTTGGCATTGTCTCCATGGCCAAGCGTTCATTTTTGTTGATTCAACCCACTGTTTTTTCGGACGCCTCAACGACCTCTGTGACATCCTTTATATGGTCAAGATGAGGCTCTTCTGTGCTAGAGTGGCCTGAACGCAGCTTGCTTGCGTAGGTTGACACGCAAGTATCCGACAGATGGGGGAAGTGGTTCTTGAAATTGGAAAAGAATAGAAAAGAGAACCCCGCAACTGTCTGCAGATAAGTGCGACACCCCAGCAACTGTTCACAGAAGAAAAGGAATGGGGTAGTAATAGACTTGATTGGAGAGAGGAAAGAGTAAGGAGAGAGCGAGCGAAGAGACTAACAAGGAAGAGGAGACGCCCAGATCGTCTACCAAAATCACGGGGCGCGAATATTCTAAATTCGCTAACGCACTGCCCTTTCGTCAACAAAGTCGAGGAGCGCTGAAACAGCAGGGTTGATATGCGCGCGGCCACAGTTCAGAAACAAGAGAAGCTCAGTTGTTGTCCGAGGCAGGCCGAGGGCTCCGTACGTTGCGAACATCACCTATCTTGAAGCCATGGCACTGCAAGCACCTTGGTGTTTTGCACTGCTGACGAATGTGTCCTACTCGCTTGCATCGAAGACAGAGAGGAGGCTGTGCTGATGCCAGGAATAAGCACTACACAATGGTGACTAAATATCGTCATAATGTGTGGTATTGAGCTGACAGTGACGCCATTCTTGAGCTCTAAGGCCACATCCCTGTTTGTTGTCATCCACTGCTCCAAACCGGCGCATCTCTATGCCTCTATGGACTTCGCGAGACCATAAACTTGAAACGCCTCTTCCACCCGTCTAGTTTCTAAGTGAGGTGTAAGCCATAGCAGCTTTAGCTTCTTATCCTTGGTTTCCGGATCTACCACCATGCATTTGCGCTCTTTAACACGAAGCTCACCACAAGTAACAAGTTTCTGTTTCGCGATTCTGCTTGCACAGGTAATCATCCATACGTGGCTGCTTTGGTTCTGTCTTACACCTACTACGTCTGCAGTAGTCAGCACTTCAAGCAGAGCGTCACGGAAATCTGGGGCTTGGTATGGTGTACCACTCAAGTCTGCATGGAGAAAAACGAAGATCAAATCGTCATTACCGGTTGGCAGGCGTGGAAGGACGGCCTTGTAGCTTACGTCTTCATCAGGAAATGGGGTCGATAATTCTCGGCTTGTGGCCGATATGCTGTACTCAGCAGAGAGCATTTTCGAACACAGTCGGTCCTCACGGCTTCTTCTTCTTCTTGCCTTAGGAAGGTTTGATGTCGGCAAAGAAGTCGCGGTAAAACGACTTATAAAGCGTTTTGAAACACTGACATAACAACCAGTCGTCGCACAATGCGAATAGCGTGATGAATCGATCTTCCAATGCTGCAACCTTTTGCTTTGCTTCCCTAAAAAGATGGCACGTACCCACTTTGAGGTATTGACCAAGAATGCAAGTAGAGACTGGTGAATGTTATTTTAGGTAAGTTATGAAGTTTAAAACAAAAATAAAACTTAAATGGCAAAATAAGGTAAAATATTCATTATAACTACAACTAATATGTTTCTGAGCCTGTATTCCAGACTGCCATAATAACCTGACGGGAATAATGTTGAAAAATTAGGCTTTAACTTAATGAAATGACAAGGAAATTTAAATAACAGATTAAAGTGCTACTCATTGAGTAGTTTTAATGAAATTACACATGACATGGAAGCCACCCTTGCGACAGTATCCCAAACCTGAGGCACCGAAGCTTAAAACATTTTCCTCCGATAAGGCCAAGCCTATTTTCGCAAAGAGAGTAATTAGAAGTCGAAATGTGATATGAGAATATCTTGCACGCGACAAAATGTATTGTGTGATATTAACAGTTCTCCGCTAAATTGGCAGAGGGGTGATATTGTCAGACTAGCCCTAAACCAGTAAAAGTTTTAGTGGGGGGACACGACATTGAAATCAGGTGATCATCACTGCTGGTTGTCGAGAGTGGCCCTACTGCGAATTCCATGGATATTTTAGGTGATTATATGCGGTCCACGTGGTTATTGCTTCATTCATTATTTGGTGGACGGCTGATTTTCTAAACCTGATAGCCGTGAAGTACTCCAGCACTGGGAGAACCTGAGATCTAGCGATGAGCAGGCTAAAGCGTCGGCAAATTGTTTTAATGTTAACCCACAGAGACTTGGGGCGCATACTACTTTCAGGTACTTCAGCTGAGACGGAACTAAAAATTGTAGCGTCGTGATGGCACGAGAGGTATGAGAATTTGTAGGACCTGTGCATACTGAGAGCGAAGCAGTCATTATTATTGCCTCGTTCTCATTCCTCGGAAGTTTTCGCAGTGGCATGATGACTGTCATTAGCTCCGCCTCAAAAGCAGGAGTGAAATCGGGTAGGTATCCTCACGGCAAATGTCCAGCCAAGCGATCGGGAGACTATTCCTACGCCTGCCCTTTCCTCATTGACGGAAGCATCGGTGGGTACTATGTTATGTGTCTGTGTATTCTGCAGGAAATTTGCTGGCCTGTTCTGTAAGAATTTACGTGATTGAACTTTAGATTGTGGACGAAAGATCTCCTCATATACTATATTGAAAGTATGGTTTGAAATATCAGATGCAATTACCTCACTTCCTGTTCGCCTATTAACTGTGGCGCATACCCTCTTCAGCAAAGATTTGTCATCGTCATCAGCTACTACATGAACAATTGGCGAAAAACGCCTTGCAAGTGTTCTGCGGATACGACGCTTCTCAGGAGAATGACAGACAAAGCATAGCTAATGCGTGCCTACTACCCAAAGCATTTTATTATTAATGCCCTAGTGAGTATCAACCAATTGTGCTTGCAGTAGTTACCCAATGAGTCGTTACCGAATGAGTCGAGCCTCGCTCGAGCTTGTGGACGTGACTCTGGTCTGCAAGTGGCGTTCGATCTGGTTAGGCGGTTCTCGGTGCTGGTTAAAGGGCGAAGTTCTAGGTAGTTTTATTTTTCGCCTAGTAATTCGTGTGGTTTTGATTATTGTATGCAGGATCATTTTTGTTTTCTTGATCTAGTCTTGAGGATGTACTAATGTCGAGGAATTATCATGGTCAAGATCATTCCCTGTGGACGGCCTCGCTACACAATGATGACTTACCTCTTGACATCTTTCTCCGCAGTGGCGTGAGCAATGTTCCCGTCGCTCTGGTACCTTTGGGGGAAAATTTCATTAAGCTGAATAACCCTAAGGTAACAAAGAAACATCTCCATGCCGTAACGCCAAACTACCAGAGCATAACCGACGTGCGGCAGTTTGGTCACGGTGACATTGTATGTCGAACACCAGATCAGCAATGTGAAAAGGATCTTCTTAAGTGTTCTTAATTTGCTTCGATCCCGGCAAGTGCGTATATACTCCAGCATCTCGCATGCACTAAAGTCATTGTGCGTGGGGTTGACGCAGAACTAAGCCCTGCGGAGACGCTCGAGAAGCTGTCGGTGGCAGGTGTGGTTGTTGTTGACCAGTGCAATCCACTGGTTAACAACAAGCAACATCTCACAGAGTCAGTGATTACGAATTTTGCAGGTACGTCGTGCCCTTCAGAAATTAAAGCATGACCATTAGTGTTTATGGTAGATAAGTTAGCGTCCCACCCATTGCAACGTCAGAACTGCTGGAGGTTTGGACATAGCTCTCGTGGCTGCATATCAGAGGGTCGATACCGTAGATGTAGTGAACGCCACTCAGATCAAGATTGTAAGGCCCAAGATGACTTGTGTTGCTTGTGCGGTGTACATCGTGCAGCTGATTTCGCAGAGTGCCCGATGCGCCATGAGAAGTACAAGTTCTAGAAATACTAGACAAAAGAAGATGCTCTAAAAAGGAAGCCATTGCAGCTGTTAAGGAGAGAGCCCATGGCGATGCTCGCGTTACAGCACGTCATTCATGTCAGGACACTAATATCGTGCAGGCAGTTGAGGTTGCGGTTGGAAGAGCTATGGCTGCAGTTATGGACCAATTGATAGTAGCATCTCCGAATGCATAGCAAGAGTTTTCAGTAATAAAATTACTAAGCTGTTAATTTCAGCTGCATTGGGTAATCCTGAGCCCAATAAAATCATCATCATCATCATCAGCCTGACTACGTCCACTGCAGAACAAAGGCCCCTCCCATGTTCCGCCAGTTAACCTGGTCCTGTGCTTACTGCTGCGAATGTATACCCGCAAATCTCATCTGCCCACCCAACCTTCTGTTTCCCCCTAACTAGCTGCCAATAAAATACCGACTGCCAGTGATGCTACTGCAGCATGCAATGATGAGGTGAATAACCCGGATAACAACCAGGGCTCCTCAGAGTGCGTGACAAACATTGAGCAAGAACAAGTGTTAGACCTAAATGTGTCTATTGATGTCGAGCTTGATGCTCGGGCACAAAAACGCAGCTGGTCCCTGCTGAACCATGACGTTTCAAGTTCCCTTCCGTCAAATCCCAAAAAGACTCCATCTAGTAAAATAGTTCGAGGAAGTTTTGGAGAAAGTTTTCTCCCCAACAATTCTTACATCAAAATAGCGTCCCTGAGAGCTATGCAGTTTAATTGTCGTTCTCTATTTGCTGTTCTTACTGATTTACATTTCCTGTGTGATAAACTAAATCGCCGTTTATTCTTACTTCACGAATCTTGGATTGCTCCTCATACTAATATTCATTTCAAAAATTACTGTTTGTTCAGACTAGACCCCCCTCCCTACGAACGGTGGCAAAATAGTGACAATGATTTCGAAAAAACTTTGCCACAAAGCCAAACTGATGCTAAAGTTCTTCTCCCCAGCATACGAAATATTAGTTGTAGGCTTAACTCTCCAGACCGGACAGGTTTTGTCAGCAGTAAATGCTTACTTTCCGTCAGGCGTACATGACACTCGGTCATTAGATACCTTAATAACCACGTGTGGAGGAAATATTTCACTAGCAGGTGACTAACTCTTTACATGGGGAGTAAAAACTGATACGTGTGGCAGCTGGTTGTGGCATTGGGCCCAAGATAATCGTATTTCATGTCAGAATTTGGGAAGGCAGTCATACTTCTTCATCATACATAGGCAGTCATACTTCTTCACCACTTTTACAAGCTCCAACCTTAATGTTTCAGCTTGGTCAGTCGTTGATTGCGCAACAAACAGCGACCACTTATCGATAAATTTCTAAATAGAAATTCAGATAGCGTCATCAATCTCTATTACTCGTACGCATACAAACTACTCAAAATTTAAGGATTCCTTCCTTTCTTCACTGTCTTTGTCATAAAACAGCACGATGCCAAAAGCTCAGAGCTTGTATTCTTTATTAAAGAATTCCCGTGAGAAATCTGAATTCGTGTTGTCGTCATCTAGTCATAACTCGAATTCTCATTGGTGGAATGACGATTGCTCGAGAGACTATAGACGCAGGAAGGCAGCATAGAAAAAGATTCTTTACAATCAGTGCCCTCAAAATTGGAAAGATTACCAGTTCGTTGCATGTGTTTTTAAACGCGCAGTTACCAAGTCAAAAGAAGATTACGAAAGGCGGAAGTTCGATTATCTTTCTAAGTCCAAGAATAAAAAAGCGTTATTTAGATTCCTACGTTAAAAGAAAATAATTCCGCAATCAATAAATGCAGACTCTATCATTTTATCGGCCAAAGAAATAAAAGCAACATTAGAATTGTTTGGTAAGGAATTGGAGCAACGATTTGCAGCCAACTATCACCACCTCTTTCACATGCGCTAAGGGATGAGGACTTTACAGAAGTTTCCAGGTATGAATTGTCGCAAGTGTTAGCTAACTTGCCACCAGCGGCTCCGGGCTCCGACAGAGTTACCTCTTTCATGTTGAAAATGATGAATAAAGACTGCTAAGAATACCTATTGGATATAATCAACTATTCTTTAGGTATGGCATAGCTTCAACTGGAGTGGAAAATAGCAAAGGTAATACCAATACTGAAAGTTTCGGGTAAAGGATTCCTTTTGGATAACATTGGGCTTGTTGCGTTAACCTCAAACTTTGTGAAAGTAATTTAGAGAATCCTAAACGTTCGAATAACAAATTTCGTCAATGAGAGAGAAATTCTAAATCAATCTCAAATAGCTTCAGATCCGGATGCTCCATATGGCAGGCCCATATAGACCTTGAAACTCGCATAAAATTAGCTAAGCGTGAAGGAAAAAAATTCTGCGCTCGTCACTCTCGATGTAGCAAAAGCGTATGAGCGCGTTGAGCATATAGTGTTAATCAACCAGCTGCACAACCTTAACTTCCCAAACTATACACAGTCATGGATAGCAGAATTTTCCCGCAATATGACGTTTTACTGTTACAAAAGCGGCATCTCGTCTTTTAAATATGTGCAAACAAGAGGTGTTCCGCAAGGGGCCGTCTTTACCCCGGTGTTGTTCAATATTTATTTTGATGAGCTCTGTACCACGGCACCAAGACGTCCACACTTATGTGTATGCGGAAGACATCGCATTCTTTTCAGCAGCAGAGGACATTCATAAGCTTTTTCAAATATACAGACATACCTATCTGCCGTATAAATGTGGCTTGATAGCTTATATCTGTATTTAAATGTCTACAAATGTTGTTTTAACATTTCACTCTCCTATCATCTGGATCCTATCTCTCAAGTAGTGAATGTGAAATATCAGGGGGTAATATATGACCAATTAATGTCTTGGAAGACACACATTGAGTACATTGCAGCAAAGGGAGGTCGTGCAGTGGGAATATTAAGCAAAATCAGTAATAGTCGTCTAGGTATGCGGAGAAATAATCTTATCTCAGTGTATTGTATGTATATTCGCCCGGTGCTTGAGTTTGGGTCCATGTTATACGTGGGGGCACCTGCCTACAAGATACATCCTCTGGTAGTCATAAAGAGACAAGCCTTGAGACTCTTCTTAGTTCTCCCTAAGTTTGTTTCAGTGAAGATCCTGTATCTGGAAGCTAGACTTCCCTCACTTGCGACCCGTTTTAAATTGTTAGTGACACAGGCATTTCTCAGGCTGTATGAATCGCTGGTAAGGCGCTTAGAAACGGTTTTTATTAAACATACTGACTTGTTTTTTGGACAATACTGGTCGAGATTTCTTATACCTCGAATTCTGGTTATACAGCGCTTTCTAGATGATTTATACATTCAAATTATTGCTGTTTCTTTAATCAGTACCATTAACAATTCTATTAAATTACAGTTTCAAGATATCTTTCCGAAAAATTCAAAATTGATGCCACTCAGTTATTTAGAAGCTATATCAAGAGATTACCTGGCACATAGATCAATACAAGCAGTCATAGCAACTGATGTGTCACAAAGGGAAGAAAAATGTTGAATTGGTATTTTTCTCCTGCCCATTACTGTTCCTTGCTGCTCCACCTTCCAGATTTTGTGCGCACATTCGAAGCAGAATTTTTTGCGATAATTGTAGCTCTCCGTAAAATACCTGCGTCCGTAAGGTCTGCAACAATTTTAACGAATTCACTATCAGTATGTGCCTCCCTAACTGCAGATAAGAACTCTCATGCTCAGAGTGCTTTCAAAGCATTAGTTCTCTCGCATCTCAATCTGATCAAATTGGTCTGCGTTCCAGGATATAAGAGCATTTATATGAATGAAATGGCAGATGCGCTGACCAAGTCATTTGTTATTTATTTATTTATTACATACTGCCAGCCTCATATTGAGGCCTTAGGAAGGAGTGGGGCATAAATACACAGCACAGAACAAGCTCGAAGTATTGAATAGAACTGCACAAAAAACACATGGCTTCTTTTTCATCATCATCATCATCATCATCAGCCTGACTACTTCCAATGCAGGACAAAGGCCTCTCCCATGTTCCGCCAGTTAACCCGGTCCTGTGCTTGCTGCTGCCAATTTATACCCGCAAAACTTCTCAATCTCATCTGGCCACCTAACATTCTGTCTCCCCCTAACCCGCTTGCCTTCTCTGGGAATACAGTTATTTACCCTTAACGACCAGCGGTTATCCTGTCTACGCGCTACATGCCCGGCCCATGTGTATTTCTTCTTATTGATTTCAGCTATGATATCCTTAACCCCCGTTTGTTCCCTAATCCACTCTGCTCTCTTCTTGTCTTTTAAGGTTACACCTACCATTTTTTTTCCATTGCTCGCTGCGTCGTCCTCAGTTTAAGCTGAACCCTCTTTGTAAGTCTCCAGGTTTCTGCTCCGTAGCTAAGTACCGGCAAGATACAGCTGTTATATACCTTTCTCTTGAGGGATAGTGGCAATCTACCTGTAATAATTTGAGATTGCTTGCCAAATGTTCTCCAACCCACTCTTAATCTTCTGGTTACTTCAATCTCGTCGTTCGGCTCCGTGGTTAATACCTGCCCTAAGTAGACATAGTCTTTTACAACTTGACGTGCACCACTAACTATCTAGAAGCGCTGCTCTTTTCCGACGTTGTCGTACATTACTTTCGTTTTCTGCAGATTCATTTTAAATGCCACCTTTCTGCTCTCCCTGTCTAACTTCGTAATCATGAGTTGCAATTCGTCTCCTGGGTTACTCAGCAATGCAATGTCATCGGCGAAGCGCAGGTTACTAAGGTACTGTCCATTACTCTTATCCCTAACTGTTCCCATTCTAGGCTTCTGAAAACCTCCTGTAAGCACGCGGTAAATTGCATTGGGGAGATTGTGTCCCCCTGCCTTACACCCTTCTTGATTGGTATTCTGTTGCTTTCTTTATGAAGCACTATGGTAGCAGTTGATCCCCTGTAGATTTCTTCCAGGGTGTTTATATATACTTCAACGACACCTTGATTTCGCATTGTCTGCATGACGGCTGATATTTCCACTGAATCAAAGGCCTTCTCGTAATCTATGAAAGCTACGTATAGTGGTTGGTTATATTCTGAGGATTTCTCTATTACCATATTGACAGTATGAATGTGGTCAATTGTAAAGTAGCCTGTTCGAAATCCTGCTTGTTCCTTTGTTTGATTGAATTCTAATGTTTTCTTTACTCTGTTAGCAAATACTTTTGTAAATAGCTTGTATACTACAGAGAGCAAGCTAATCGGCCTGTAGTTCTTCAAGTCCTTGTCATCTCCTTTCTTATGTATTAAGATGATGTTAGCGTTCTTCCAAGACTCTGGTACTCTCCCTGTCAGGAGACACCTCGTAAACAGGGTGGCTAGTTTTTCTAACACAATCTGTCCGCCATCTTTCAGCAGATCTGATGTTACGTGATCCTCACCAGCAGCTTTGCCTCTTTGCTTGCTCTCCAAAGCTTTTATGACTTCTATCATTACTGGTGGGGTGTCATCTGGGTTACTGCTAGTTCTTATAGTATTAAAGTCGTGGTTGTCCCAGCTACTGTACAGATCTCTGTAAAACTCCTCCGCTACTTTAACTATCCTATTCATATTGGTAGTTATTTTGCGTTCTTTGTCCCTTAGTGCATGCATCCGATTTTTGCCCATCCCAAGTTTCGTCTTCACTGCTTTTACGCTTCCTCCGTTTTTCAGAGCATGTTCAATTCACTCCATGTTACGCCTTCTTACGTCGGATACTTTACACCTATTAATCAACTTCGAAAGCTCTGCTTGTTCTATTTAATTTGTTGTACTTGAGACTTTCATGATTTGACGCTTGTTATTGAGATTCTTCGTTTCCTGGGAAAGCTTGCCAGTGTCCTGTCTAATTACCCTGCCTCCAACTTGCACTGCACACTGCTTACTGATACTCGTCAGATTATCATTCATTGTATCTACGCTAAGGTTGGTTTCCTAACTAAAAGCCGAGTACCTGCTGTGAAGCGAGACTCTGAATTCCTGTACTTTCCCTCTCAGTGCTAGCTCATTGATTGGCTTCTTGCGTATCAGTTTCTGCCGTTCCTTTCGAGACCGTACCATTCTATCGTCACTGCATCGTACCTTGCCAACCACTTCCACATCCTGCAGGATTCCTGGGTGTGCACTCTTTATAAAGCCTATTTCGTTCTTATTTTCGCCATTAGGGCTCCTCCATGTCCACTTGTAGTTTTCTCGTTTTCGGTAGAAGATATTCAAAGTCTGTAAATAATTGTGTTCTGCGAATTCTACTAGTAGCTTTTCTCTGGGGTTTCTAGTGCCGATGCCATAATCTCCTACTGCCTGAGTCTCCAGCCTCCTTCTTCCCTACGTTTGCATTAAAGTCTCCCGTCATCATTGTATTCTGTGTTTTTACCTTACTCATTGCCAATTCCACGTCTTCATAGAAGCTTTCAACTGAAGCGTCATGATGGCTGGATGTAGGCGCGTAAGCCTGTACCACAGTCATCTTGTATCTCTTATTCAGTTTAATTACGATACCTACCACCCTTTTATTAATGCTATAGTATTCCTCTATGTTGCCAGCTATGTTTCTGTGAATTAGGAGCCCCATTCCCAGTTATCTTCTGTCGGCCAAGCCCCGATAGCAAAAGACGTGCCCATTAGGTAGCACCATACAGACCTCATCTGTCCTCCTAACCTCACTGAGCCCTATTATATCCCATTTAACACCCTCTACCTCCTCAAATAGTACAGGTAGATTTTCCTCACTAGATAAGCTTCTAGCGTTAAACGTTGCCAAGTTCAGTTTCCAATAGTGGCCTGTCCGGATCCAGAGATTCTTAGCACCCTCTGCTGCGTTGCAGATCTGACCGCTGTCCTGGTCAGTTGCTTCGCAGCTGCTGGGGACTGAGGGCCGTGAGTTATTTGACGTATGCATGTGGGAGGTAGTGGTCAGATGCTGCACCAGGGTGGCCAATCCTTCTCTGGTGAGGCAGTGCGTTCCCGGCAGTGGTTACCGGTGAGGCCGCACCCCAGGCCTCGTAATGCAGTTCATTCACTACGCGGATTTTTTTATCCGGTTGGGAACTGCGCGGCACCGGGGTTTCAACCACGGACCTTTTGCATGTGAGGCGGATGCTCTAACCACTACACCATCACTGCCATTGTGGCAATATACATATGTACATAACATTAAACCCACCTAATTCGTGCACAGTGAGCATGAGCACTGCTATTTCAATAAAAGTAGTATTCTGAAGTACCCCACTAAGCAAACAACGACGTCCACATTACCATTAGCCGCGCCGACGGAATCAATACACAGACACTGCGAATTCAAATGTGGCTCGGACAAGATGGCGACCTTGAAATACGGGATATTTATAAAACTGGGGAATAGGAATGGGTAAGGAAAAACTAATGCACAAGGTGTTCTCTTTTTTTTGGGGGGGGAAACAGAAGTGTAATTTGCTGCTCCAAATGACTGCAAAATGACAAATGAGTGACCTAGACATTTTTATTGCTAATCACAACGTCACCACTCTCGTTGACACTGGTGCCGACAATTCTGTCATCAGCGGGCCGTTCCTTGCCAAGCTGAAGAAAGCAAGGACAGCTAAGAATGTTTACGAAATCTGGACAGCTGAAGGCCACCTGATAACACCAGTAAAATTTCGCACAGGCAGAGTTACAATCAACAATCGGGCTTATCCTCCGTGTTTTGTTATCCTACAACAGTGCTGCACGGAAGTGATTATTACGTGTAAATATGGCAAAAACGCTGGCGCGTACCACCGCGCATGGAGAGAGGAAAAAGAAGAGAGCTGTGGCATGGTGGCATGAGGCGCACGTTTTGGGTTTGGGCCAGGCGCAGTGCAGTTTCGTGCTCCAAGACGAGCGACACATTCTGCTGGGCGAGATGAGTACGAGTGCGGAGGACCACGGAGCTGGGGAGGTTCAGGGTGGCCGATGTGCCGAGGCTCCAGGTGCCAGCATTCAGGTGACTTGCTGATCTAAGGGCCACTGAGCAGTGCCGAATCACACCGAGCGATGTGCCAGGCTGGGACATGGGTTGCTGGCCCATGAGCATCTGCACCCGAGCTATGCCTGGCAGTGTCCTCGCAGAGGCGAGGAACGTCTGTTAAACTGCCACGCTGAAGCTGTGGCGAGCAGCATCCCAGCACAGCATAGAGAGGCTGTGCTGGACATTACTAGCACAGGGAACCGCCACTGTTAGGTGGTGTTCAAGGCGTTCTTTAAATGGGGCTGGTCCAGGCATCTCTGAGGCGTCGATGCCACTGGGGCTCTGAAATTCAGGCCTCTAGCAGCTCTCTGGCAGCCAGAGCTAGCCAGAGGGTCAGCCAGTTACTTCCGGTTTGGATCTGAAACAGCGTCGTGGTCACGTGTGTGGGAAATCCGAGAACGTTCGTCAAATAAGTGACGCTCAAAAATATACGCTAATAGATTGCAAAGAAAAAAAACAAAAAACAGAAGGTGAACATCTCTCGCGTGAAATCAAACCAGCAAGCTCTCGTTTCTCAGCGAGCGGTGCCAACCACTTCGCCACAAATGGTACTTTTTTATATCGTGATATTATATTACATTTTCCATACAGTTATCATTTCAATATTATGCTCACGTGCACACATGTGCAAGACGAAATTTCATACAGTCCAATGAATCGTCAAAAGTCTGGTAAAGAAACCCGCATGTCCAGAAGTCAAAGCGTACGTTGTCTGGAATGCTGACAGCAAGCCATTTATACACAGCATACAGAGTTTAGCAGTCATCAGAGCTTCGAAACGTTAGCACGCTTTTGTTATCAGTGACGAGACGCCGCGACAGGCTCGCGTCGGACGTGCGCTAAAGGTTTTCCCCTCCACGAAGCACCTGCTTCCCTCTAAACCGTGGTCTCTCTCTCTCCCATGCGCTTATCAGACCCGTAATTTTAGAGAGCACAAAAGTCGCTTCACACGCCACCACGGACGCATTTATTACAAAAGACGCCCGCTACTACTGACGCTAGTCCTGTATATACCTGCGCACTTGTTTAGCACGTCTTTCATTCAGTTTGAACAGTGCGCTTTAAGTGCTGATCTGTGACAGTTGTTAGTCTGCGCTCGTCTTGTGTATGCTTATTTCATTCATGCTTTCTGCTTGAGGTGTGTGCTCCAAGTTTCGAGCTGCTTGCCGTTGTTATTGCTACTTTTCAATTTGTTGCTACTGCTGAAACAATGCACAATAAACGCTCAACTACCTTTGTAAAGACATGTTTCACTTTCGTGTTATACAGACTCTTATATACAAGAATCAAGCACTTTGTTTTTGTTACACACAGTGTTAATGAGAACTAGCAGATCTGGCTGGTAATTTTAAATGTGCCATACCCCAATGGTGACCGAAATAATAACTGTAACAGCAACAGCTTACATTTTTTTTGGAAAAAGGGCAGGGTAAATATGACAGGGCATCACTAATCAAACTCTTCAACCATACGACACTGCCGCCCTTTTTTCCCCAGGAAAATTCATCCAAAACTTCCCAAGAAAGTGTACGTGATGTTAAACCAAAATGACCTACCATCGTTATTCTGTCTGTCTACATGTGCCATCATTTTTTCCTGTTATTTACGTGCACTACAAGGAAGCTTACTCAACATGAGTTACCAACAAGCCCGCATCGCATCTCTCGTGAACTTTATTCTTATACCTATGTTACACAGGCAAGCTAAGCGTGGTTACGACCAACCACAGTTAAGCACGTTAAGCTGCGGTTAGCACCAACCACGGTTCGCCGATGTTACGCAGCTACTATAGAGCTGGAAAGGCACACTGCGTTTCTCCCAATAGAAAAACGCCACGCGAGCTCGCGGCTTGCACTCATTGGGGGTGGACGCTGCCATTTTCTCCGTTATCTGCCTAACTGCGATTCCCAAGGTCGGTTTCTTGAAAACGTGGTTAGCGGTATAACCGCGGTTTCGTGTGCTGCGTAACATCAGCGAACCGCGTTTGGCGTAACTGCCTAATAGGCTGCCTGTGTAACAAGGACATTAATAACCTAGACAGAGCTAGCCTCGACCAAAGCCTCTCGTTACGGTAGCCACCACGTAATTTGGAGACGGCACAACAATGAAAGACAACGTTTAGTCTGATTACAGGTGCATGAAACGTTTCCGGCATTTCAGAGAATAAGACTAGCAAAAATTAGGCGTTCGTTCCACAGGCCTTAATTGTCCTATAATCCTATAAACTGTGTAGGCGAACATAATTATTTTGATCTTCCTAGTGATTCCCATATGTAATGACCATGCACATTAGGTAAGTAAAGATGTATTCTATAAGAGGAATTTCGAACATTTCTTTTTTTTCTTATTGCACCTATGGGACACATACTGTTTTTCTTGCTAAATGGCAGCTGTGCATTCAATTTCTAGGTAACCTGGCCACTCCGGTGGGGTGTTCATTTTCTACATTGAATCGTTAAAACCTGAATGAAGAAGACATGAATGAATGAAGACATGAATGAAGACTGAATGAAGCCACGAATGACCTGGAGGAGAAGCTGCGGGACGCTGTGGGAAAAGTCGCCAGCGGCTCATCTTGCCCGATGGAGTCTTCAGCATGGGTGGCAATGTAGCTCCACTTAGGTGCGTGTCTGTTGTAACGGAGAAAAATGACCAGTGATTTTTCATGCCATCTTGATAAATACATGACTTAGTATTCTGCAAATCAACGGCATTGGCAAAATATGCAAAGGTAACGAAAGGTAACCAATTACATAACAGTTATACTCGCATAGCATAAGGTACTCACATTAGGTATTTACATAGCAGAAAGCATTGCAGGTACTGACATTGTACTTACATAGCACAAAAAGTCAAAAGGAAAAAAGGAAAAAACAGGAAGTTTTGCCATTTATTCGAACACCACAAAGTGAAAGTGAATGCAAGTGAGTACATGACTTTACATGACGCTTCGAGCATAGTGGCGAATAAAGAACTTCATTTCTGATCACCTGCAAAAAAGAATCGATGTTGGAACGTTCTACCGCATGAGCAGACCAGGCGCTCCTCTCGATGATTCTCCGAGGAAAGAAAGAGTACGTAAAAGTGTTAGTTCTGCACTTCAGCTCGGCCACCTTTTTTGCGTGAAGAGACCGAGTAAAGCGACTAATGGCAGGTTATATGAATGCGGATGAATCAACTCGTAGGATTTTGGAATAGAACAAATAAAATAACTTTAACCTGTCATTGCAGCTCCTTGCTTCAAGTTTCTCTAGTGCTGCTTTCTGTCGGAGGTGGGACGGGGATTTTTTCCAACTATAACTATTATAAATAAACCTAACAGATTTTCTTTGGATACTTTCCAGCTTTACTTTATTAGAGGCTGTCCATGGATCCCAGGCCGCCACTACATACTCCAATATGGGCCTAATAAACGTCCTGTAGGCTAATAGTTTTATTTCCGTTGTTGAGTGACCCAGCGTGCGCCGAAGATATCCTAGTTGTCTGTAGGCTTTTTTAGCAATAAACGTTACATGTTCATTCCAGGGAAAATCGGAGGTTATCATTACTCATAAATGCTTATAGCTTTGCACTAAGCTTAAAGGTTGATTACTGATGAAGTAGGTAAATTCAAGTGGTTTATTTTTGCGGGTTATGGTCATTGCTACCGTTTTTTACTATTAACTGTCATCTGCCATGTACAACACCACTTTGCAATTGCACTTAATGCTTGATTTAGCAGGACCTGATTATTAGGGCTAGATACTTCCTGGTATATTGCGCAGTTGTCTGCGAATAGGCGAATTCGGACGCCTATGCTCTGAACAATATCATTATATTATAGCAGGAAAAATAGAGGCCCGAGAACGGAGCCCTGCGGAACACCAGATGCCACCGGAGCTGAAGCTGTGCCATCAATGACTAAACATTGCCGCCTTGACGAGAGGTACGCAGCAGTCCAGGCCAAAAGGCGTTCATTTTCGAGAATGGGCTTAAGTTTTAGTATTAGCTTAGAATGAGTTACCTGGTCAAAGGCTTTTTCGACGTCTAGAAATATTATATCTACCTGATTATGTCTGTCTAATGCTAAAGCGAGGTCTAGTATTGTTAAGACTAGCTGGGTTACTGTAGACATCCTTCTACGAAATCCATGTTGCCGATGGTCGATCAAATTATTGCTCTCAACAAAGGAAGATATGTGCTTAAATACATTATGTTCACGCACCTTTACAGAAGTACATAAAATTGATATAGGACTGTATGAAGAAGGTGATGATTGGTCGCCTGATTTAGGTATGGGGGTAATTTTAGCAAATCTCCAGTCATCGGGAAGTTCCGCATGAATCAGTGATTTGCGATATAGCAGAGTTGAATACTTCGCGCACCATTCAGCATATCACACAAGGAAAGCGTTCGGTATTTCATTATTACCAGGAGATTTCTTTGTGTCTAATTTAAGAAACAACGTCAGGACCCCCTCCTCACTGATGAATATGTCATCAATAGGCAGTATTTCTTCGAGATGCGAAGTTTTTGGAGCACTGCCATTATCCTGAGGGAACACAGAACAGAAATATGTGTTAAGTACTTGAGCTATTTCAAGTTTGTCGTCGAGTACTGTGTCACCGGCGGACAGACGCGGCAGAGACTTTTTTTGTGGTGAAAAGTGTCCTCAGAACTTATCAGGGGATGATTGAAGAAAGTATTTTAGTGTCACGTTTTGGAAGTGCACTTTTGATTTTTAGATACTGCTTCCTAGCACAGTGCGTAGATAAGTAATCTTTTCAGCGTTAGCGTTTGTTGGATGACGTTTGTGCCTAGTTCTCGCCTTTTTGAACTTACGCCCCATTCGAACGAGGTCCCTCGTCAACCAAGGGTTACAGCTGCGCACGATCTTTTGTTTTTTTGGCACGAACTGGGCAATGCATCGAAAAACCAGTTCCTTAAAGAAACGCCACATCTGTTTGACGGAACCATCAGTTGATTCGTACAGAGTGCTGAAGTCAGAGAACGAACTACCAAGTAAATCTAGTACGTCGACGTCACTAGCCTGTGTAAACCACGGGATTATACTTTCTTTTATTTGAAGTTTTGAAGAAAACTGCATTTCTAAAGTTAGGGATACAATCTTGTGGTGAGACATTCCTTCAAAATTATCTATTCTTGGATTCCTCCTTAAAAGCTCATTGGAAACAAGAAAGAGGTCTAAAATAGACTCCGCTGTTTGTTGAGTGCGTGCGGGGGATTTAACTAATTGGGTTAAGTTGTGCAAGACAACGGGGTCAACGAATGATTGAGACGCATCAGTAAGGGCTTCTGGGAAATGGTCTGACCAATTAATTGCTGCTAAGTTAAAATCACCCGCGAGGTTGCCAGAACGAATAGTGTTCAAACACAAGAACTCGTTTAGGTTTTCAGCAAAGGAACCATCACAGCTCGGTGGGCGGTATATACCCACAACAATCAGGTTGCATTCTTCAAGAAATAGTTTGAGCACAATACTTTGAATGCTCGGCACATTCGGTAATCTGGACGCCCACGGTGATTCCTTGAGAAAAATAGCGACTGCGCCTCCCCTACCGTCACGATCATTGCGGTAGATTCTAAAGCCCTTTGGTATTACCTCGTGGTCACTGACGTCTTGATGGAGCCAGGTTTCGGTTGCAACTATGATGTGCGGATTGTGTGCCATAATAATACTTTCCGAATCAGCTAACTTGTTAAGGATGCTACGAGCATTAATATTTAGGCAACTGATACGTTTCCTGCAACCTCTACTGCAACCTCTACCTACAGAGCCCAAACCTAGAGGCTTACAAAGTGGCTTAAGCCTAAATTAGGAACGACGCAGCGAGTAATGAAAAAAAAAATGATACGAGAAAACATCAGAGTGGGTCTGTTAACAAACTGGGCTCAAGCAAATCAGAGTAGATATCACGAAAATGAAGTGGACATGGGCTGGGCACGTAGCACGTAGGCAGAATAGCTGCTGGTCAGTAAACGTAACGAACTGAAGATAAGAGAAAGCAAATGCTCGAGTGGGAGACAGAAAGTAAGGGGAGCACATGAGACTAAAAAAGTTCGCAAGTATAACGTGTCAGCAGCAACCACAAGACCAGGTGGATTAGCGGATCATGGTGAGGGTTGCCACTGACGTTCGAGTAAAGTTCACCAAACAATCAGTGGAAAGTCGCAATTATTTTTCAAATCTCGCCCAAAAATTTCGTCACTTTACATGTGTATGGTGTGCTTCCTAATACAAATAGCCAACTAAACATATCTCCGCGGAGTACAGTACTATTCACAGCCCCTAAATTATATATACATTTTTCTCATGCATGTTTAATCTCCCGTTACACAATCGAAGGAATTGGTTAGTGGGCTTGGAGTCGCATTCCCACTTCACCATGGCAGTGCTGAGAAAGGGCATGCCTACACCAGCAGCGTACCTAAGTCCTAGCGATTGATAACAAAAGTTTGTAATTGTTTGAGCTGTAGCGAATATAGGGCGAAGCAGTCGCTAGAACAAGAGAAGACAGTGTGCTTAGTGTTTCTGCAGGGACAGAGACCTTCATTGCGGTGGAATCGCGTGTCAAATAATTGAGCAACATAATTACAAAGCAACGGAAATTAATCCACAAGCTCTGCAGAACTGCCGCAATGGCTGCGCTACGCTTTCTGTGTAGTGATTTTTACCTATCAGATATTAACCGCAGAAACTGCTTTAGTGCAGTTTCTGAAGAATTTTTATAAAAGCCAACTTTTTGCCGGTCAATGAAGTATAATAATAACAAATATAAACCCTAGGTGACGAAGCCAAGGAGCTATTCAGGACAGTTGAAGATGTAGTGAATGCACGCAGGCTAGCCGTGATCAAGCCATTTCAGAAGCGAGACAATGAACTAAAGATCTAAAGCACTTAAAGCCCTCAGTATATTGCCACCGTGAGGCGGCACATAAAGCTACGCCGCGGTGTTGTAGTAACTAACGTACTCGGCTGCTGACCCGCAGGTCGCAGAATGAAATCCCGGCTGCGAAAGTTGCATTTTAGATGGTGGCGAAAATTCTGCACCCATATGCTCAGATTTGGGTGCAGGATAAAAAATTTCTGGGGTTTGAAATTTTCGTAGTCCTACGGCGTCTTCGGCGTCTTCCATAATCATATGGTGGTTTTAGGACGTTATACCTCACATATCAATCAATCAATCAATCGCGGCGCATGAAGCAGTCCGTTGACCTAAATTTTGCAGGGAGGTAGCTGGCGGACGCATCAGTGCACGTGTTCCTCCAGAATCTCACGGTTTACTGACGCTCTGAATTCCACGTAAATTGCGTCTGCTACTGGAGGGTCTAAAGCTACAAAAAATGCAGAAAACATTGTCACCTGTTCGTTTCGAAGACAGTGAGTATAAAGTGCCTAAATAAGTCGAGACGTAAGCCACAATTAGCCAAAAATTTGCCATGTCACCACTCGTATTTTAGGTCTCCACGGCACTTGGAAATTCGCCCCTTTGGTAAAAAGTAGGTAGCCACCAGTGGCAACCCTGACCATGGGCTAAGCCTTTGCCCTGCAGTGTACTTATTAAGGCTGGGGATGATGTTGATGATGATGATGATGATGTTAATAATAGGCATAAAAACATGAGCGAATTTACGACGACGTTTCTACAGCGCTACTTTGCAGGAGTGATGTATATGAAATTAATAATCATTAGTTTTATTCGAATATATTCATGTATAAGGTTGGAGAACAGAAGATCGGCAATAGGTATATCATGTTGCAGAGAGCATTGCCTAACCTGAGAATAGCATACCAATGTTTAAATGCACCTATTAGCCCTGAAAACGAACACTGGCGACGCTGCGATCACGGCGAATTGACGCCCCGGCACGGACTCGTCGTCTCCACCGCCACTTGTGTCCTTTTTTTGCGCCCAGTAGGCGTCATTTGTGATGTGTATCTTTCCATCCAAGCTAATTACCTGCCAATAATAATAAAGCCAGCTTCAGAAGGCACTCGCATCATGCACATCACCAGACTTGGCAACCCACGCTGCTGGAGGCTTGTGTTCGAGGGAGACAGCCTTCCCTCGTACGTCTAAGTTGGCCATGTTCGCCACTCAGTACGTGCATACGTACCGAAGCCACTGCAATGCTACAAGTGTTTAAATATATGACACGTAAAGGTGTCTGTGAAAACAAAGTTTTGTGCCTGCGGTGCCCTTAATTTTATTCAAAAGACGCCTGCGCTGCCGTCGTGTTACGATGTCCCAACTGCACGGCGCTCACGAAGCCTAATCAAAAGATTTCCCGCGGGCGCGAAACACGCACGCGGTACTCAAGTGTATTGTGCGGGGCAATTGAACACACAGGAAAGCTGCCACTACACTTCGACGACTACGGCGTCGAGGCCGAAGACCATGACGACAGGAGTGGTCTACCGATAGAGAGACGCCATACTCTATTAAAGTGGCTGACCCACAAACACCGAATTCAATGAAGACGGATACTGCGAAACAGAAATGAAGGACAGCAGTGGCACCTTCCGAACAGTGGTTCTCACTTCCAAAAGGTAAACCTATTTCGGAGTTGCATCAAATCCCGCCGCGCTCGACTGCCCCTCGATCCAGTGATGCTACGAAAAGATCAACAAGTGATATGCGTGCTGCAATTGCTGATGAGTGCCATGCGTGTCCTACTGAGCAATATAAAGGCTTCGTCTGCGCACACCACACTGCATGTGCTGGAAAGGCTGAGTATGGTGCTTGCAGCTTTAGGGTCGAACTGCAGCCAGAGAGGCACTGTTGTTTTGAGTGGAAGTCAAAATTGCCTCTGTTTCTCATTGGAACGCCAGAGGTCTTAAGTCGCGCATGTCTGATTTTAGACAGTCTGTATTTGTCAACCGTTTCCCTATTATCTTGATTTGCGAACTCAACCTGTCTGCTTCAACGAAACTATCAGGTACGAGTGCTTTATGTCCTCCGCTAACGGAGACTGCAGCCAGGTTATTGTTATGAATAAGGTTACTTTTTTATTCTCGGAGCTTATAATTCTCCATCAAGCCGCCTCGACAGCGAGTGGTTACGCAGTATTCTGACATCACTCTAAGCCCATGGGTGATCACTTGCGACCTTAATGCTCACCATTTGCTATGGGCAAGCTCTACAGTCAACTCTAAAGGAACAAATTTGGTGTCCTTTGTCTTGGAGTATGGAGTTTGCGTTTGTAATGATGCAAGCTTTACGTATTTACGCGGATCAGCCTATAGTAGGTGCCTAGAATTGTCATTGGTTTCTCACTCATTTACCAGAAAAGTGCACTGGTGTTTTAGACCTGGTAATGCGGGAAAGCGACCGTGTTCCAACGTACCTGAGGATAGAAGGTTTCACCAGATCCAAGTCCTCTGGCGACCTCAAATGCACCAATTGGCTAAAATTCAAAATGTTAATGAAAGAATGTTGTAGCAACGGCTCATCCTATAACCTAGATGACTGGGTAAAGGATGCCCTGCAGAATAATACGCATTCACGTTTGACAAGTTACAAGCGCACGGATTTCAACATCAAGCTTGTAAAACTTTGCGCAATACGCCATCGTGCCGAACGTAGGTACACACTGACAATGTACATGGAAGATTTGAGGCTGGCTAGATGCATAAAAACGAAAATACAATGGCACATGAATAAACTGGCTTGGTGATATTGGACTACCTTCCTTCTGAAATAAACTCCACACAATTACGACACAGGAAGGCGCACTCATATACTCGCCCCGTAGGCAACAAATTCACGTTCCTGCTACTAGGACTGGATATGGTAGAGCCCAAATTGCATACCACGCCCCACAGCTCATAAATCATTTAGGTGAACAATTAAATTTTAACCTCTTAATAACGCAATTCAAATATCACATAAAACATCTCCTCATTATTTGAGTATAGTAAACATCATGTTTCCAATAAACTTCTGGCTAGGTTCCACATATACTCTCACCTTTATGTACAAAACGCGTGTATAGTAGTGTGTACGTGCATAAGGGCAGATGTATGTATGAATATATGAGTGTAATATATGAATATATCAATATGTAAGTATGTTTTTATGGATATGTAATGAAAAGAGCGTCGATGTCTGAGTGTGTGGGTCAATGCAGCCTATTTTTTGTACTTATATGTCACCTATATTTGCTTTTATGCTATTTCTGTGTTCTGTTATTATGGTGCTCCTTATATTGTGATAATTATTATTCAATGTAGCACTGTTTGCTGAACTTTTTTCGCGTAGAGAAGCCACGTCAGGCCGCATGGCCTTTAGCTTCGCTTCATTTTTTGTATCTCTCCAGAAATAAAATCGGTTCATTCAAATGAATGATAGAATTATAATTATAGTCGTTGGATCCGCGAAAGCCCTTAACACTGATTTAGAACTGTCTGGGGTCTAAGCACAACCTTTGGACAGCGACACCCGTTTACATCTCTGGCGCTTCACCTACAATGCAAAGAGATTGACGTCGCAGAATGGTTCTGCGGAAGAATTGACGATGAGCCCAATTTTGCGGGCACCAGAATAGAAACACTTGACAACGCCCCACCCTCGCGTGATCCTCGTATGAAGTGCCAGTTTTTATTGAATGAGCTAAAAGTGGCCTTGGCGCTGTGCACACGTCCTTCAGCACCTGGACCTAACGGCATTACGTACCGTGCTCTTTGTAATCTTGAAGACGAAGCTCCGAAGGCACTCTTGCGCCTTTACAACGACTCCTGGTAGACTGGTGCGGTTTCCCAAACATGGAAGTCTAGTCACATCATTTCTCTTCTAAAAGCTGGTAAATCTCCTTACGATATTGCCTCATACCATCCTATCGCGTTTGCCAGCTGTGTAGGGAAAACAATGGAAAGAATGATTCTAACACAAATAAAGTGGTATTTAGCGCGCCACAAAATCTATCCAGTATTCATGACCGAATTCAGGTGCTGCCATTCGTCAATCGACAACGTTGTTGATCTGGTGACATGTGTTGAGCGTCAGAAAGCCCGTAAGAGACTGTGCGCCGCCCTGTTTCTAGGCATTAAGGAGGCTTACGACAATGTCCCCCATGAAGCCATCCTTAGTGCTTTGGAAACAGTAGGTCTTGGTGGCAACATATATATGTGGGTGTACAGCTTTTACAGCTGAGATCATTTTACGTGATGAAGGCGAATGGCCCAACATCTGATTATTACAGCAGCCTAGGAGTTCCTCAGGGGGGAGTGATAAGCCCTAACCGTTTTAATCTAACTCTCAATGGACTAGTCGAGCAGCTACTTAGCACTGTAGAATTTTCTGTCTACGCTAACGACATCTGTATTTGGACATCAGACGTGACAAGGCTTCAGCTTCGCACCTGCCTTAACAAGGCTGCTACAATGACGTCATGGTACCTTCGTAAACAAAGTCTCGAGGTGTCCTGCGGAACATAGGTCATTGTAGCATTCACGCGAAAACCACAGCATATCGATTAACGAAGAACACATCTCGTTCAGAGAAGCCACCGGTTCTTAGGAGTCGTAATAAACAGAAACCTAGGGTGGACTCCAGACGTGAACTATGTGAAGAAGAGGCTGATCGCAACATGCCACATGATCGAATTCCTTGCAGGAAAGAAATGGAGAGTGCCCATACAATCTATGCTGAAACTGTACAGAGTGCTGTTCATTGGTTTTTCGTGGTACAGCTTACCTGCAATATCTAACACCAGTGAGACCGACCTGCGCACAAATTAGAGCATTCAAGCCTAGGCACATAAATTATTATTTGAATTACTCTATAGTGCTTCGACGGCTGAAACTATTGCCATCGCTCAAGATCACTCTATCAAGAAGCATAATACTATCGAGCAATGCGCATGCACTTCAGGCATTACGCCAGCACCTATTTCCACCACCTGGCGAGCGTCGCTACTGAAAGGCCCCGCCCTACGTACGGTGCCACTATCTGCAAGCACTGCTCATTGTTTTCTTGAGGCATGCGCACCTGCATCAAAGCCACTGCTTTCTCCTAGGAGCTTGAGCCGGCCGCGAGTTTACCTAATTATCCCAGCAATTCGAAGAAAATCGGCCTTACCGACACATGCCCTAAAGGAACTGAGTCTATTCTTACTGCACCAAAACTACAGTAACCACTTGCACATTTGCACGGATGGCTTGACTAAGTCATTCAGTTCAGGTGGAGCAGCAGTTATACCATTACAGGAGGTAACTCGGCGTTTTAAGACTTCACATGCGACGACGTCCATGACGGCACAACTCGAGGTTCTGCGTAGTGCATTGTAACTCATCAATTCGGAAGAAATACCAAGTATATGGGCTGTGTTTTGTGACCAAAAACCAGCGTTACAGTGCCTGCGGCGAGCTCTCCGACGTGGTTGCCATGACCAGTTGACCTACCGGAGCATGACACTTCCCCACCTCTTAATACAAAAAGGCCACGACATTGTCTTTCAATGATTACCTGGGCATTATGGTATCAGCGGAAGTTATTCTGCAGATTATGCTGCTCACAAGTCACACGAAGAAGCAAACAGCGAAGAAGCAAACACCATTCCACTTTCAAAAGTGGACGCGGTGGGACCGATTCATCAACTGGCCCGCAGTCTGACACTGATTGAGTGGAACACGCCGAGCATACGACGTACAAGACTACACGAGCTTGACCCTTGATTACAGCTCCGGCCTCTACCCGGCCTACATCGACGTGAAGCATCCCTTCTCTATCGCCTTTGGCTGGGAGTGGCTTTCGCGAAAGCTTATACCATATTAATCGGATTGACTGACAGTGCAGCATGTGATGTTTGCGGCACCGATGAAAATATTGAACACCTGCTGTACCCCTGTCCTCGATTTGCCTCAGACAAACAACTACTTGCCAACGCAATGCCGCGACTGGATGATCGGCCTCTTTCTGTGCAGGTGCTATTACAGCAGCGTCCGCATTCCTCTACAGCCCACAAGGCAGTGAAAGCCCTCTTGTGTTTTTCGAGAACGACGGCTTTGTGTGAACGCCTCTGGCTTGCGGTAGACTTGTACAGGCTGCAGTAAAATTACTGTTTCTCTTTTTTTTCTTCTTTTCTTCTTTTTTTTCCCTTCCCTCTTTTTCATCTTTTTGTCTCCTTCCCTGACATCCAGTGTAAGGTAGTCAACCAGATGTCTTCCTGGTTAATCTCCCTGCCTTCTCCCTTTTATTGCTTCCTTCCTTCTGGCGCCACATGATCCGGTTGCTAAGGGCAACGATAAGCGCGCGCACCAGCATCTGTTGCTATGGTTGATGGAATGAGAGTGCAAGTAGCGCCGCGAACGCCATGGACCACGCTGGACGCCTGACATAGCATGATTGAAAAGCGCATTCGCATTAAAGCGGTGTCTGTTTTGATGAAGGAGCTGATGGGAGAGCAGAAGAGCCCCTATGCACAAACGCGCACCGTGACGCGACCTTTTTGTTGACCTCGAGCGAAAGGTGAGTGGGACGTTCTCTGCAAGTTATTTGAGTTTTTAGGAGTTACCGGAACATTGGAGAGCGTGGCGGACAGTCTTAACAGCTTTCAGAAGCAGATCTGATCAGTGTAGATGGCCGTTACTTTGTTTCTGGAGACTATTTTATAATATCCACATGCGTGCCATGCGAAAAGCCCATTGGTCTTCAAGTTATATCCTCTTAGGTGCCGCCGAACTTAAAAAAAGTGAGAAGAGAAAGCATCGTGCACTCTTCATTCGTCGATGTCACTCTAAGGTTTTTTTTCTATTGTATAGTCTGTGTTCCCCAAGCAACATTTATTAAAATTTAGAGATCGTGCGCAATACACCGCATATAGCACTGAAAATAGCTTGTGAACGTTAACAAAAAAAGAGAAAAGAAATAACGCGATACGCAGCAAGTAGGTTGGCATGCACATCATTCACAGCGTATTACGCTCTGCATTGACTTGCCAGTTTTCTCACGTTTACCGTATATTGTGTGTGCTTCATTTCTTCAATTTTTACATTGGACAGCCCAATGTCAGGTTTCCTCTGAAAAAATAGGGCCTAATCACATGAAAGAAAGGCCTCGCACTGGACAGTTTAAGCAGTGGCCAGAGGCAGAAGAGCCATCCATTTACTTATAGGGTTTGTGCACATGCCGAGGCACTTTTCCGTATATTTTTTTTCTTGAGCTTGAAAGCGGGATGTCGGGAGGATACTGCCGTGTGAATGTTATGAAGTGAGTGATGACCACAAGGCGCAAACCAACACAGATAGCGACCACACCAAGTGGTTCGTGCTCTTCCTTTTTCCTTCATATAGGAGTAAACAATCCTTGAAAAGTCGTTTTGCGGTGGTGACGGAATAAACGGCGCTGGGTACAACGTACGCCTCCTGCTGATACTGCTGCTCCAGAAAGCAATATTTTTTTTCCTTTTAGGGGCGAAACTTCTAAAGGCGTGGGTCTGTTCATCCCTTGTATGTCTGTACTGCCCACAACTTATGCCCATTACTGCCCACTACTGCCTACTACTCATAAATATATGCAGTACTTGTCACGTCTTTGATAATGTTGTGGGAGGTATTCGCGGATGGTTCACGATTTAGCGATGAAACCCTCCAGCGCTTTGCCCCACTCATCATCATTCACTCCATGGATATGCTGTGATTTTTTTCTGATTGCCGGAAACGGTTTTTGTCGACACCGGGATCTTTGAGGCACACTCCTGGTACCGCCTTTTTTTTACCGTTTTTGTCGAATGAATGTGGTTGTAGTCTGAACAATATTTGCACCGAGTGCAAATCTTGTTCACACTTGTTCAGACGAGTCTTGTTCAGACGAGTGCACTGCTGCTGAGTGCATTGGCGCACTCGGCAGCAGTAGAGACATCATCGAGGCGACGCAGCGAAATTTAAAAGCGTACCTTGTACATTGCAGAAAACTGCGGTATCACAGTCGACGCCTGTTGGAGCACGCACCGAAGAGCGGCAACAAGCTATTGGTCAAGCGGAGGCCCAAAGATAGTCCCTTGGTGAGCAAGCACCCTTGCTTCCATAAAAGAATGTCTGCTGCACGGTTCTACGGCATTTGCGCACTCGGCAGCAGTAGAGACATCATCGAGAAAAAGGAGCGAATTTTAAAAGCGTACCTTGTACATTGCAGGTTGGTTGCTTTTGATCTTCCTAGCATCTTATTCGAATCTATTAGTTTATGGTTTCTTCTGCTGCTGAGTGCGTAGAGTGCTTTTCGCTTGAGTGTCAACATGGGTGACACGTGTCGCAATTGTAACGACAAGATAAGCGACAGTGATTTGTGGCTAATGTGCTCTGAATGCAGGTGTTATTACCATGTTGGTACATGCTCTGGGGTAACAGAAAATGCCTACAAAAAGAAATCGGCAGCGGCAAAAAAATCATGGGCATGCGCGCCTTGCAAATCGATGGCTCATGCTGAAAGTCGTTCAGAGGGTCAAATTCGTGGTTCAGAAACGAGCTTTGCTTCTGAGTTAGCTGAAATCCACCGCAAATAAATGAATTGCTAACAATCAAATCAACGGTTGATGCTTTACAAAAAATTAAAACAACTGCTGAGAACATCGAAGAGTCGGTAAAGGTTATGTCGAATAAATATGATGAAGCTATGGCGAAACTGAAGCACCAGTCGCATGACTTTTCTGACCTCCAAAAACGAGTTGGAAACTCGAGACTAAGGCTAAAGAAAAAGAAGTAGATAAGCTCAAACACGAAATAAACGAGTTGCACCAGTATAGCAGACGCCTTAACCTCGAAGTGCACGGACTGTCCCAACACACCAATGAAATCATTCTAGAAAAGCTAAACAAATTAGCATGCGATCTTGAGCTTCCAACACTTACTGAGAGTGACGTCGAGGCTGTGCACCGTATGCCATCGGAAAATGACAAAAAAGTGATAAGCCTGATATTGTGATAGTCTGGTTCTCGTCTCGCCTTATGAAAGATAGCTTAAAAAAAAGAGCGACTTAAGAGAGCAAAGTTAAACATTTTCTTCAATGAAAACTTCACAGCGTACAACAAAGCTCTTTTCTGGAAAATGAAATCGAGGGCAACTGAAAAAGAATACCAGTTCACATGGCACCGAAACGGAAAGCTTTTTGTGCGCCGCACCCCGCGTGACCGAGTAATTAGAATCGTATCAAAGCAAGATCTCGAAAAAATTCGCTAAACTAAATGTCAGCCCACACCGGATCAGCAAATCACTATGGCGCACGGAAAGAAATACCTTTACTACGACGCATATTCCTTTCAGCAACTAAACGTTTTTCACTATAAAGACCACTTATCGTTACTTCATCTGAATTCGCAAAGCTTACGAAATAAAAAAGAAGCCGTTGACATACTGCTCGACCTCTTGAAACATTAATTTGATTTCTTAGCTTTTACTGAGACTTGGTTCACGAGCTGTTAAGACGCTGTATCCTTTATAGGCTACAATTGCGTCACAGCCTGTAGAAAGAACAAGCGAGGTGGTGGTGTGGCAATTTATATCCACGGTAGCCTTAAGTTTGTTGTCATCAAGGAATATACAGTTACAACTTGTGATTTTGAATCAGTGATGGTGAGGTCGGCTAATTTTTTCCTATTAGTAATATATAGGCTTCCTTCCGGAACTGAGTCAGCCTTGTTATACTTTGTTCGGGAGTTATTAGAATTTCGTGAACGACAAACAGCACGAGTGATTGTAACGCGTGATTTCAACATTGACAAGTTGGCTACCTCTGCTAACAAGCAAAACCTTCTTGACACAATGCTCTGTTTTGGCTATGAGAACAAAATTCATCTGCCTACTCGGATGACAGAAGTATCTGAAACCCTTCTTGACTTGTGCTTCACCAACATTGAAAATGAAATATGTGCTGGAGTTCTTATACCTGGTGTTAGTGACCACTTTCCGATTTTCGCATTCATAAAGCCGCATAAAACAAAGCGTAGAAATCAGAAAGCGTAAGAAACGGACGAAGCGTCACAGCAGTGAAGAGGAAACTTGGGATAGGCAGAAGTCGGATGTATGCACTAAGGGACAAAGAAGGCGAAATAACTACCAATATCGATGAGATAGTTAAAATAGCGAAGGAGTTTTACAGAGATCTGTACAGTAGCCGAGACAACCACGACCTTAATACTATAAGGACTAGCAGTAACCCAGATGACACCCCACCAGTAATGATAGAAGAAGTCGGAAAAGCTTTGGAGAGCATGCAAAGAGGCAAAGCTGCAGGTGAGGATCAGGTAACATCAGATCTGCTGAAAGATGGAGGACAGATTGTGTTAGAAAAACTAGCCACCCTGTTTACGAGGTGTCTCCTGACGGGAAGAGTACCAGAGTCTCGGAAGAACGATAACATCATCCTAATACATAAGAAAGGAGATGACAAGGACTTGAAGAATTACAGGCCGATCAGCTTTCTCTCTGTAGTATACAAGCTATTTATAAAGATAATTGCTAACGGAGTAAAGAAAACATTAGAATTCAATCAACAAAAGGAACAAGCAGGATTTCAAACAGGCTACTCAACAATTGACCACATCCATACTATCAATCATGTAATAGAAAAATGCTCAGAGTATAACCAACCACTATACATAGCCTTCATAGATTATGAGAAGGCGTTTGATTCAGTAGAAATATGAGCCGTCATGCAGACACTGCGGAATCAGGGCGTAGATGAAGTATATATAAACATTCTGGTAGAAAGCTACAGGGGATCAACTGCTACCAAAGTGCTTCATAAAGGAAGCAACAGAATACCAATCAAGAAGGGTGTAAGGCAGGGGGACACAATCTCCCCAATGCTATTTACCGCGTGCTTACAGGAAGTTTTCAGAAGCCTAGAATGGGAATAGTTAGGGATAAGAGTTAATGGAGAATACCTTAGTAACCTGCGCTTCGCCGATGACATTGCATTGCTGAGTAACTCAGGGGACGAATTGCAACTCATGATCAAGGAGTTAGACAAGAAGAGCAGAAAGGGGGGTCTTAAAATTAATCTTCAGAAAACGAAAGTAATGTACAACAACCTCGGAAAGGAGCAGCGCTTCGAGATAGGTAATAGTGCACTTGAAGTTGTAAAAGGCTATGTCTACTTAGGGCAGGTAATAACCGCAGAGCAGAACCACGAGATTGAAGTAACTAGAAGAATAAGAATGGGGTGGAGCACATTCGGCAAGTACATCCAAATTATGACAAGTAGATTGCCACTATCCCTCAAGAGGAAGGTATATAACAGCTGTATCTTGCCGGTACTTAGCTACGGAGCAGAAACCTGGAGACTTACAAAGAGGGTTCAGCTTAAACTGAGGACGACGCAGCGAGCAATGGAAAGAAAAATGGTAGGTGTAACCTTAAGAGACAAGAAGAGAGCAGAGGGGATTAGGGGACAAATGGAGGTTAAGGATATCATAGTTGAAATAAAGAGGAAATGGACATGGGCCGGGCATGTAGCGCGTAGACAGGATAACCGCTGGTCATTAAGGGTAACTAACTGGATTCCCAGAGAAGGGAAGCGGCTTACGGGGAGACAGAAGGTTAGGTGGGCAGATTTGATTAAAAAGTTTGCGGGTATAAATGGGCAGCAGCAAGCACAGGACGGGGTTACCTGGCGGAACACGGGAGAGGCCTTTGTCCTGCAGTGGACGTAGTCAGACTGATGATGATGATGATGAGAAAAATTACCACAACGAAAATTCAAACATTTTAAAGATTAGTTGCTGCGGCAGATTTAAGTGAAGTATCAAAAATCACAGAACCTGTACGAGCTTACGAAACATTTGCGTTAAAATAACACAGCTCCATGATCAGGCATTTCCTATAGTACTGCTCAAAACGAACAAAAAAGCTAGGAAACCATAGTTAGATGCGTCACTTCTAAAGAGAATAAAAGAAAGGGATAACCTATTTCACACTTTCATTAAAGCAAAGCAAATCGAATACTTACGGCAGTTTAAACAGTTTAGAAATAAATTAGGGTCTGATATAAAGCAGGCACGCGTACAATATTATGAACATAAGATTTCTGCTATTGCCAATGACCAGAAGGCAGTTTGGAATACCATGAACGGTCTTTTATCTTCATAAAGTAAACAAACCATCGCCGAGCTTATGATAGAAGGCAAACCTTGGTCCGGTACATCACTCGCTGATAAGTTCAACCGTCATTTTTTAGAAATTGGGTGCTTGTGAAACCTCCTCTATTAACGAAGTAGGCTGTGAACCAAGAACGTACATTACAATATGTCTTACAAAATCACTTTTTTTGGCCCCCACTGATGAATGTGAAGTACATTATTTATTATGAATATACCTAACAACTCTGCGGCAGGTGTGGACGGTATAAAATCAGGGCCATTAAAAGCAGTCTTACACTATATTAGTCTGCCCCTCTCACAGATATGTAATTTGATTTTAAGCACCGGAATATTTCCTGATAAGCTAAGGATAGCCAGGGTCTCGATCATTCACAAAGGTGGTAATGAAAATGATTTAAATAGTTATAGACCTATATCTCTCTTGCCCATACTTTCGAAAACTATAGAACAAGTTTTATACTTTCGAATCTGAAATTTTCGTAACCAAGAAAACATAATAACAAAACAGCTGTACGGTTTTCGGAAAAAAATTATAGAGGGGCTTTGCTGTCTATCAAGAACAAAATAATAGATAATTTTGAGCAGAGATCTTATACGCTTGCAATATTCCTTGATTTCAAAAAGGCATTCGATTCGATCAAAAATGAAATACTCTTGGTGAAATTAAACCAATACGGCATAGGAGGTGTTTTACTCAAATTAATAGACAGGTACTTAACAAATCATACGCATCATGTAGTATATAAAATAGATAAAATTATGTACGGCGTTCCTCAGGGATCTATATTAGGCCCTCTCCTGTTCCTCTTATATATAAATGATATTGTTAATATACCACTAACCCCGGACATGGTTCTATACGCAGATGACACGAACGTTTTTTTTTCCGTGGCAAAGACGTCAACAGTTTAGAGGAGCAAGCAAACAAATGGCTTAAGCACTTATCAATATAGTTGATAGCAAATAAGATTGAACTAAACACCAAAAAACAAAATATGTTATTTTTGCCCAAAAATAAAACTATACCTCATTACATCCAATTGAAGTTTCGAGGGGAATTGAGCGGGTCACATCCCAAAAATTTCTCCGTATCATGTTTCATGAAACACTCGACTGGACAACTCCCTTAAACAAAGTTCTCACCAATCTTTCGTGCTCAATAGGTGCAACTGGGAAAATCAGATGTTTTTTTGTCAATTTGGATAACAAAGCAACTGTACTATTCCTTAGTTTACTCTCGTATATATTACTGTTTATTATTATGGGGTAACACTACAAACACAAACAAAGATTGTGTTTATAAACTACAGAAAAGAATAGTTCGGATAATTGAAGGGGTTCGACCTAAAACACATTGCACTCCACTTTTCAAGAAACACGACATATTAAAGTTTGAAAACATCCTAAATGAAAAAATTAGCCATGATCATATGGGATAAATTGAAATCTGACCCAGTCGCTTTTCATGATGCATATTCGCAGACAACATACATACAGCTTTAGACGCATAACATACTGCAGCGAAAGAATAAGGTATAACTACGGCTCGCAAAAGCTAGCGCATATGATCCCTAAACAAATAAATGCACATCCCGCAATTGCCACCATAGTGCAAGTGAGCCACTCATTATTGCATTTAGGAAAAGATACACACACATTTAGTAGGGCTCCAAGAATATTTTTACCTCTTTCTGCGGTATCACACAGGTTGTATTTATAACTGAAGTGTATACATTCGTGACATTTTCATTAATGAGTTCTAATAAATTGGTTTGTTATTCGATAAATTTGGGTTTCTTCACATATTCCTTGCTTGGTTTGTTATAAACTCGGTCTTGCAGACAGGTCTGTACTTTATAAAATGTTCATCTAACGTTTTTTCATAAGTTCTTATAAAAATGTGTACTTGCGGCTGCTTCTTTGTTAAAACATATAAATTATGTGTATGTTTACAGCTTTTTTTGCGCTTTATAGTCTAGGACGGTTACGGCACCTTGTCAGGCAATAATTTGCCTTTTTGCCAACCCTGCCCCTTACTTGTGTCTACTGTACTTTGTGTACTGTACTTTGTATAATTTTATAATAATAATAACTTTGGCCTTTGAAAAAAGATATTCCGATGACATTTCAAGAATCGTTGAGAAACAACGCTGTAGCTGCCACATGCAGTCACCGAGATGAGGATGTAAGAGGCTGCAAGAACGACCAATTATGCATAGCTGATTCTTCAAACAGATTTGAAAGTGTTGCACAGCTACAAGGTTTCCCACCAGGGTGGCCTAGTGTTTATGGCGCTTGTCTGCTGAACAACAGGTTGCGATATCGAATTTCAGCTGCGGCGGCTGCATTTCTATGCAGGCGAAAATAATTGACGCCCATGTACTTAGCTTTAGATGCAACAGTAGGTAACCCTAGGGGGCCGGAACATTCAGAGCCTTCCACTATGGTGTCTCTCATTATCATATCGTAGTTTCGGGACGTTAAGCCTCAGTAATGATTGGAAGCTGCAAGGTCGCTGTGCAGTAGAAACGCAATACTATTGGAACTTGAATACTTGTTCCCGTGACTTTTAGTTATAGGTCGAGCACGACTAGAGTTGTCTCTGCATCACAGACTAGTTTGATAGCAGAAGTAAGCAGACGCGATAAACGAGTCTTCTTTAAAAAGAACCCCCAGCACATTATCTGAATGGAACATTGTGACGCCTTTTAAGAGCGGAATACGAAAACTGAACTGTTGCGGCATCAGCAATGCTGCTTGTGCACATAGTTGTCGTCGTTTCAACTTCTTATCACTTCATCACGTGGACGTTTATTTCTTTTGTACCACAACATGCAGATCCAAAGGCATGTTTGTTTTATTTTTCTAGAAACGCTTTTTGGTATAGTATCTACGGAATCCATCCAGTCTTTCTGCTCCATTCATCTCAGCATGGTTAGGGAAGTTCGTGGTCATATGTGTTATCCCTCAACGAAAGCAACCATGCGTCGTCTAGAGTTTTGAGGTGTGTCTGTGCGTCTACTACGCCTTCGAAGGTCCTATTTGGCACTAATTTCTAACAGCGATATACAAACTCTCCTCTCTGCGGCTTCGTGCTCGGAAAACACAATATCAACGCTAGACAGACGCGGTGTTCAAACCACGTGCACATGTTCGTGCGCCCGCGTAGACCAGCGGTCCGGTGATTATAAGAGAAAAGGCCGTGATGGCGCGCGCCTCTTCATCACGGGAGTTTTGATGAAGAAAAAAGTGGAGAACTACTCGAGGACTTCTCGAAGATAGACTCCTTTTTCGGGTCACCTGTCAGGAATGCTGCTACAATTTCTTTACTTTTCGGGCACCAGTTATTCCAAAATATTAGTCATGTTTACACCATCTGAATAGTGCGTGATAAAATGATTACAAAGCATGTCGTGTTATGGTAGACTACTCTTAGAAAAATGATTTTAGACAGTCTATTGAATGTCTGTAGCTTTCTTGTAATCAAACTTGCTTTTAGGTACATAAATTTTTGTCAAAGAAAATCTACTAGTAATATATAAAGTAACGTAAAGAAAGGTGTTGGTAAATTTTTTTGATTTATACTCTGCGTATGGACCCTACACAAACGTAAAAGCTCATCTTATATTTCCTTGAAGTGTATTCTTTAGAGTGGATGGAAACATACGTAATACAACCGGTTATCTTTCGTGTAATAGTATTTCGTTGATTGTGTGTAAAGAAAACTGAAAAAGGTGTATTTTATTTTTTTGCCTATTTGTATTCAAAGCAGTCTCCATAGAAAAAAATTCCCACGGAAAAAATAACATTGCATGTTATTAATTGTTTGTATGTAAAAAACAATATTCCAGAAACAAAGGTAAAGAATTGTACTTTCTTGCCTTTTTTTAGTATAAACGCGGTCTGCGAAAAAGTAGGTGCACTTTTCTGTAAGCCCAGTCTATATAATCTCTCTAAACCAAATTATTAACATAAATAGATTAGCTATATATAGTATATACAAGGCATTTTTGTTGATGGTGCGTAAACAAAACTCTAAAAAAGTGTATGTTATTTTTTGCCTATTTGTATTCAAAGCAGTCTCTATAGAGAAAAAATTTCCATAGAAAAAAAAACATTGCATGTTATTGATTGTTTGTCTTTGAATACCAATATTCTAGAAGCAAAGGCGAATAATTGTACTTTTTTGCTTTTCTCAGTATAAACGCGGTCTGAGAAAATAAGTAGGTACAATTTTTTATATGACCAGTCTATATAATCTCTCTAAACCAAATATAACATGATCAGTTTAGGTATATATATTATATACAAGGCAACAATCACTACACCGTCACGAGGAGCATGAATATAGTATTCAGTAAACACAGGTAGAAATGTTATGCACACTAAAGCATTTGGATAAGCATCAAGTATATATGTTGTTTATAGTTGCGTAACGATGGCATCACTAACATTTGCAATACCAACCCCAGTAGTCGTGGGCATGTATATTATGCCCCACAAGACTTCAGTAACATTATTATCGTGATTTTGCCTAGCATGTGTGTTTGTCATCCATTCAAGTGACATATTAATAAATTTAAAATTTGTGAAGCTAGCGAAACGACCACGAGTGCGCTATGAGCATAGCATGCGATCATGTTTTACATAGCAAGAATATCCTGATTATTATATTTGGATGTGTCATTTACCTTTATCGTTCATTCGCATCACGTATTAACATATTTGGTATATGCGAAGCTAGCAAAAATGGCCGTGAGCGCGCTATGAGCATTGCATGTTTTACATGGCAGCCATATAATTATTATCATGTTAGGACGTGCCATTTACCTTCGTCGTTCGTTCACATCACGTAAGAACAAATTTGGTATAGGTGAAGCTAGCGAAACGGCCACGAGCATATCATGAGCGCAGGAAGTAGTCATGTTTTACATGGCACGCATGTCAACATTATCATGTTTGGACGTGTCATTTTGTCGTCGATTCACGTCACATGATTCCGAATTTGGTGTAAGTGAAGCTAGCAAAGTGGCCGCAAGAGCATCATGAGCGTGGCGCGTACCCACGCTCTTACAAGACATGCATGTCATGAGTATTATGTTTACTGTAATCACATACCTTCGCCATCCATTCACGTCACGTATTACCAAACTTGTTATATGTGACACTAGTAAAACGACCGCGAGAGCATAATGAGTATGGCGTGTAGTCATGTTCTTACAAGACACGCATGTTATGATTATCAACCTGCACTATTGTCACGTACCTTCGTTATTCATTTCTCACGTAATAGCAAATTTACTGTATGTGAAGTAAGGGAAATGGCTTCGTGCGCATCATAAGCATGGCGTGTAATCATGTTCTTACATTGCATGCAAGTAAAAGTTATCAAGCTTTCACGAGCATAAACTTTCCTCATCCGATCACATCACGTTATACCAAATACGGTGTATGTAAAGCTAGCGAAAAGACCGCGAGCACAACACGATTGATGAATTGATTGATTGGTTGATTGATATTTGGGGTTTAACGTTCCAAAACCACCATATGATTATAAGAGACACTGTAGTGGAGGGCTACAGAAGTTTCGATCACCTGAGATTCTTTAACGCGCACCCAAATCTGAGCACACGGGCGTACAACATTTGTGCCTCCATAAGAAATGCAGCAGCCGCATGCGGTATTCAATCCCGTGACGTGCGGGTCAGCAGCCGAGTACCTTAGCCACTAGACCACCATGGCAGGGCCGCGAGCACAACATGAGCGTGCCATGTAGCCACGTTAATACATGATATGTATGTCAGGATTTCCACGTGAGGGCCTGTGAGTTTTGCTCGCCACGCAGTCATGACATATCATGCCAGTTTCGTGATACGTGATGTGAACAAAACCACTGTAGGAGCATGAAGACCTTGACATGAAAATCATGACATCCATGACTTAACAGTCATGATTGTATTATTATGGCTTGTAACCTATGCGTGTTATACAGTCTTGTTATGCAACGCGTAATTTGGTATAGATCCTATTCTCTGAACGGCCAGAAGAGCTTAAAACTGTAAGGTGATAGATAGATAGATAGATAGATAGATAGATAGATAGATAGATAGATAGATAGATAGATAGATAGATAGATAGATAGATAGATAGATAGACAGACAGACAGACAGAGATAGGTAGATAGATAGATAGATAGATAGATAGATAGATAGATATAGATAGATAGATAGATAGATAGATAGATAGATAGATAGATAGATAGATAGATAGATAGATAGATAGATAGAATAGATAGATAGATAGATAGATAGATACGGTCAACCTCGCTGAAGTTTGCTAAAAATTGCTTCGCTGTTAAAAGTCACAGTTTCCCCGCATGGGCAAAGCAATGAATGCGATAACTTCAACTTGAAATGTAACGTTGAAAACAGCAAGTATCTTGAAACTTGCGACGCGCAGCTCACGCACAAATTACACACGAGGACAGCATACACAAGACGAGAGTGAACTAAAACTGACTACCGCTCGATGCCTAACACGCTGTTTAAACAAAAACGACGCACCGAACGTAATCCCAAGTACAGATGAGTGAAAACTAACAATTGTCCCAGTGATACTTTTCTGTGTATGAAAAACGCACTCTTTTCGCAAATGGGGTTCTTGAAGCGACTGAAGTCACCTTTGTGGGTCCGGCAACCAACGCGATCGTGCCAGTGAGACCTGAAGGCACACAATTCTCCCTACCGAAGGATAAGCGAGCACGAACAAGCATATAACCCCCTGCCCTCTTCACGGAAAAAAGTACGCGTGGGAGATGAGCGCACATCGGCGCATCGTGACGAGCAGGGTGCCAAGTGTGAGCCGATTGTTTTTTTTTTCTTGAGTGTCCTTATGTATAGATACATATATATATACAGTGATTGACGGCATCTGTGGCGGCGACGGCAAAAAACCAGCCGAGACAGTTCATAATATTCCTGTCGCCATAAACTTCCGAGAGAAAAGGAGGCCTGCACAGCAGGTGTGCAAGGTAACAAAAGTTTATTTGTGTTCGCAAACGGCTACCTTACGATATTGTACAGTGATTGATTCCACAAATTAACAAGTTAGGTTCAGCGAATCATATTGCTTTTTGGGTAAATATGCGCCTATTCTTTAGCCGAGAATATTTGCGATGCGTTTAATGAAAGTGCTGATGACCACAGACCCCGCAAACAAGCCCACTCATCATAATGGCAAATCCCTTGGCTTACTATACCGGTGCAGATACGCAGTGTTTACTTCTTAAACGTTACTTAAAGAGGCCTTGCAACACTTTTCTTGCATGGTCGAAAGACGTAACCGATGGGCGATCGAGGCTAATTAAAACAGGTGAGTCAAACAATATCGGACAGCACGCTGCCTAGAATTTACAGTTATTTCTCAAGTTAAGCTGAAAACCGCCCACTCTTCTCTGTAACTTGGCTGTTACTGTTGGTGGATTCTAAAAATTTATGCGAAAGTTGATACCTTAATATCTAGAACTACTGAATGCCACAAAAACGTTTAAAACCTTCACGATGATGTGTGATGTTTTATGGCGCAAGGGCCACTTGATGGCCAAAGAGTGCCAGGTCTGTCAACAAGTGATGCGAACAATGATCATGATAGGTGGCTGTAAATGGGCCTTCAAATTCCTCGCGCCAACGCGGGTAAAAGTATAGAAGCTTTAAAACCATGACATTGACGTGAAATATGTGCAATAATACTAAATGACGAAATGTCGTGATAGTGGGACAGTGGCGGAGACGCAGCCACCGCGGCAGCGACCTCTCTTCAGAGATCGTGCTACGGAGCGCCTGGGTATATGACATTAAAAGTACGTACATCTGTTAAAAACGCCAGTAAGGATTTATGAGGAAAAAGGGGTTCTCCACCAATGAACATTGGTGGGTGCGAGGGTATCTGTTGTCGGTAGGGACGTAAAAAGTCCTTTTTTTCTGAGAGAATCTAAATCACCGCACTGGACGAGGATGTGGAGAACCGCTCACGGTTCTCCACATCTCTCACACAATGGTGCATCGCCACCAGACAAAAGGTATGAATGTTTCGAGTGTGTGTGTCCTATCTGTAGTCTTGTTATAGTGACTTGTGTGTAGCGTGATCTGTATACTGTTGGTGAATTTCCGATTTTTTGTTTGACAACATGCAGTTTGTTTTCTGTCTGCTGATACCATAGGCGCTGTCAACATGTTCTGAGCCTCCGTCGTAGAAAATGTTTCAGATAAAGTGCAGAGACAGCTACAGATGTATTGGCACCAGTGTTGTCTTGGGCAGATGGGTCCGTGGTGTCGCTACATACCAAACGCATGCTTACGCAGACGCCCCTGCGGGGACGTTTATAACTTTGAAGTGCGACAGTTGTTATATACAGTGTCTCTTCAGAGAACCGGAATGCAGCGGATGTTGCACTTCAGTGGTTGTAAAAAACTAAGTACAAACTTAAGAATGCGACGTATCGACTACGAGGTTATACATTTGCGTAGGTAATACTAAACTTTGAATCATTCACAAAACTATATAGAGGCGGAAATATTGTAGGCCCGTGTGCTCAGATTTGGGTGCACGGTGAAGAACCCCAGGAGATAAAAATTTCCGGAGCCCTCCACTATGGCGTCTCTAATAACCATATGGTGGCTTTGGGACGTTATGCCCCACATATTATTATCATCATCACAAAACCAGAAAGTATACTACAATGCGAAGTTTTGAACACGCACACAAAAAGGCGCCCTACTTGTGATCATGCTATATTTATATTTTTTTCACAATCTTAGAAGTGGGGATGCACGTAATGTTGCAATTTAAAAATTAAAACGTATGCTTATGTGAGATTTTTTAATGTTGTTGCCTTTCAATATAAATATGACGACTGTGTTTCAGTTTTGATATTTTCTGCTGTATTAGTGTCTTACGATTGACGAACGTAAACAGATACTTTTTTTATACCAAATGCTAATAGCCGGAGGGGATTCACGCTTTAATTATTCTTCTGGCACTTCGCTTTGTTTACCTGGTGACACTTTTTGCTGATTTTTAATGTTTCTGGTGTAAGCACCGGTATGTTATATCCCCACGATAGGAGTAGGCTAGCCTGTGCATTCTCAAGGCTTGCCAACGCTGCCAGCGACCACCTCAAGGAAACGGAACAGCGAACGGAGTAACGCCAACAGTGAGTTCACTGAACAGCATTCGGCGACCAGTGACGATTCCGGCGATGCCCTTGCCCATTTACAGCCATATGCCGTATCGAAGATCGCTGGGTTCTTCACCACCTTCAGCCCATCTACTTAGAAGCAGGACGTGACCTCAAAGAAACACTGTCATATTGTACCGGTTGCACCATCAGACAACCTGAAGTACCTGAATCGGCAGACGATCTCGAAAAATTTCAAGTCTTTGGCGCCAAGTGAAAATTAGGATGCATGGGTCAAACCTCGCGAGAATGTCTTGACCTGAGTGCAGTACATTAGCCATGTATCTTGTGTCTGACCTGCATCGCAGACCTGAATGGTATCATGGCGAAGACTCATATTCTACTGAGCGGAGACGTGGGTGTTGGTGTCATGAGTGAGTGATGTTGGCCTGCCTCTTTCTTCTGCCGAGTTTCGATGCTTATCAAGGAAACGAGTGATTATACAAGCATTGTCCTCACTTGGCTAGGTCACGTTGTGTGAAGCTGATCTTCAGAGGAGACACTTTGCCATCCGGCGTGAAGATAGCAAACGTTCAGCACGCGGTTCATTCATTTACACCAACAGCACTGCAACGCCACAAGTCTCCGAAAATGGGTCATGTGAGCAGACTTTTCCGAAACGTGGTTGTTGGCCCCTAATGAGTGGAGACCCACAGTGCATAATCCAGCCGTGCAACTATGCTGAATTGTTCCAACCGGCACGAATCCCATGGAGCTTCACCTAGAGACTGCACGGTAGTGAAGAAAGATTGCAGCGTAGTCAAAGAGATTGTAAGGCGTGGCTCCACTCACAAAAAAAAAGTTGATAATGCCATAAAGCGAAAACTATGTTCATACTGCCGACAAAAGTCAAGGAATACTGTTGTCTAGTATGGACCATCACCACAATGTCATAACACTGTGAACCTCGTCTTATTTTTCCCACTGCCTCAGCCACCTCCACTAACAACCAACGTGCTACATTCAGAGAGCCCAAAAGACGCACAGGAAAGGCTGTGGCGGATGCGGAGCGGGCCGTTTTTACTGCGCCTACAGAGACCACGCAAGATTCGACTAATAATCTCCGCGATGAAGAACTACGTGTCATTGGTGTGTTCAGATCGTTGATAGGCACAATGCGCAGACTGCTCACTGGATTGATATCTTAAGCTCGAAGCGCATTGCAAGTTCTCGATACCTTAGAGCCAGTCCTTGCAAGACTTCTTTAACATAATAGATTGCAGTGTACTTCATCTTCAAGAAACAAATTTGATTGACACTCTGTGACAGTTCACACTAATATAGCTTTCGGGACAAGCATGCTACACGGTGCTATGTGTGCTAGTGTTATATTTTGCCCCTCTCTTTTTATATAATCTGTTCTTTTGTCAGGGCAGAGTAGTGAACCAAATGCAACCTCGTTAACCTCTCTGCCTTCCCTTTGCTTTTTGTCCCTTTAGGCTTTTATGAGCCTAAATCATGCTATAATTATGAGTCACACCATAGTGCAGGAACTCAGCCATTTAAACCAATTGTGCCCTTTTATCATAAATCTAACAATTTACTGTCACAGAAAATTGACTGCTGCAGCTTGGCGCAAAACTAAAGTGCATACGCCGCTGGTGGAATTCGCCCACTTTTTGCTTTGTACCATTTGGCCAACCAGTTTATGACTCACTTAGCTGTGAAATTCGTGCGTATGGTAACGTTCACGATATAAACGCCAGGCCTGTGCAGAACGCGCAGCACCGTCACAGCGAAAGCTAAAAGAGCGGCCTTTCAGAGTCCTTTCTAAAACCTTTTCGGGTTGCAATGAGCACGCTGCTGGGCACCCATGAGCCATAAACAACCATAATATTTGTGTAGTAGGCAAGTAGTCACTACGCTATCCTTCGTAATGTTTTGGAGAGTGTGGTACCCGCTACACACTGCTTGAAAATTTCGTGCGATTTTTCTATGCAATGGCTGACAACGACGAAGAAATATGCCGAAAGTGGGTTGCCGCCACAGTTATTACGTGATCAAGATCAAGTTTTCAAATCAGTCTAAACATTGAACGACCCAGTCTTTACGCAATTCTCATCGTATGACGCCTGGCTGTTCTTTAGATGTTATAAAACACTTTATTGCTCATACTATTGCGATTCCTTTCCTTACGTCAAGCCTGCCTAAGCCCAGTTTAAAAACACTTTCCAAGCACTGGCGCGGCCTAGTGGTATAATACTCGGCAGGCACGCAATTGACTCATTGGGGTTTTTTATTTATCAGGTTTTTTCTCGTTCTATGCTGGTTACGAACAGAAGCGGCGGCGGCAGACAACTGTGGCGCCGAGCGTAACCAGTGTTCTGATCTCATAACAGATTTCGCTGTAAAATATCGGCAACTCTTCGTGGAAACACGTGGTGCTTTCATTAGTGGGTTCGTAGAGAAGAAGAAGCTGCAATGATCTGCTTTATGTTTTTATTGCGATAGCAAATATATGGACCGTCTCAGCTGGATTTCGGTGCCCGCGTCAGCGTGGGCGTCAGCGTCGATGTCATGCACCGTATATGTATACGTATCTACATCTATGAAAACGCAAGAAATAAAAACATCCAGAAAGTTACCCTGGTGCGCTTAATTGAACGTGTGACCTCTACGTCGTGAATGCGGGGCGTTCACCACCGAGCCACCGTGGGGTACCTCCTTGGGTGTTTAAACGGCAAGCTATTTATATCGAACACTTACCGCCGTTAGCGGGCATCTAGAGGGGGGGAGGGGGACTATCGTGTTTTCATCATTATGAGCAAGATGGCGCCGTTAGCGCGTGGCGGTTCTCATCTCTCACGCGTACTTTGGCCCACGTAGAGACTAAGGAGTAGATGCTCAATCTCGTGCCCTTATCTTGAAGTGGGGACAGTCGTACGTCTTGGCTAGCCTTCGAGTTTTGTCGGAACGATTCTGTGGTAGTTACCAGGCACGTAAATGTCACTGCAATCATTGCACAGCCTCCGTTTGCGAAAAGAGCACACTATTTAGACACAGTGAAGTAACAACGAAGACGCTTAGTCACGTTCATTTGTATCTATAAGTACGTTTCGTGCGCCATATGTCCGTAAGACACACGGGGCACGTTTCAATCTGCTTGCCATTTTGTGCGCGATCTTCCAATTTGTTGCTAACGCGTTCATTGCTTCGTTTTTGCGGCAAAGCTGTGACTCTTTTTTACAGCGAAAGCTGATATGAGATCAAAAATTGGGTCATGCGCCGCGCAGTAGTTGTCCGCCGCTGCCTTGGCCTGTGTCTGTAACCACATAGCACGATATTACAAAGAAAACATAGGACTAAGGACACAGTGGGGCTCGAACTCGGGTCCACTCCGTGGCAGCCCAGTATTCTGCCACTGAGCCACGCTATTGCTTGGAGAGAAAGAGATAGAAAAGACTTTATTCACAGGATCCTTCATGAGGTAGGTGCCGGCTTCGCAGGGCGTGGACCCGACAGGACCCGACAGAGGACCCGACGGAGGATACTTGAGAGAACCCGCAGGACCCGACAAAGGATACTTGAGTTCCCGGTTCCCGCGCTTGCGGGTCACGGGTGCCCGTTCTCCTCTGCCTGGCCAGGGCCCCCTCGAGCCGCTAGATTGCTTGGGACTTGTTCACAAACACTCCTTAGGCAGGCTTGATGTCGGGCACGAATCGCTCTATAATGAGTAATAAAATGTTTTAGAACAGCCAAAGAACAACCAGGCGTCACACAATGCAAATATTGTAACGAGCAGGTCGTCAAATGTTTTTACCCAATAGAAAAGCTTGTTTTTGATCACGTATGAACTGTGGCGCATACCCACTTCAGACAACCAGTATTCAGGGAAACCAAACTTCTCAGAAGAATGGCGAAGGATAGCAAAGAGAATGGTGGCCTACTACCTAGAAATGATTTTTAATGCTGCTAATATATACATAGGTAGTTCTTGCATCACTTACCTAATAAGTGTTTAGAAAAGGCTCTGAAAACCACTCTTGCTTACTTGCGCTGTGACTGTGATGTGCCTTCCGCGCAGGTCTGGCGTTTTGGTGTCTTAGATTTGTTTTCGTACTAGTGATACTTTAATAAAGCAGGGATGCGCCCACGCTATTTGCAGTGAACATGCAGGGTGTGTTCTTTTAAGCAGTACAAATTTAGCGTTAAAAACATGGCGGATTCCTTCGTCATAGGAATCGGTTTAACATGAAAGTGAAACATGTCTTTCTTGAAGAAGTTCTTAGTGTGTATCAATATATGAGAGCTTGTACAATTTCTATGGAGACTGTTTAACGTCGACGCAGCCACGTTGACGAATAGTTCCACGTCTCCATCCAGACGACTACCATCCATGATCATGATTGATTTGTTGTGGCAACCCCGTCGAGAAATTCACCAGGCCGTGTCTGCTATCTTTTTCCAGTTAATGCAAAGCGGGAGTTCACACCAGAACTGCCCCGTTATACCTGCGAACTTTTCATTATCAACGACCCACCTAACTATCGGTCTCCCCTTCATGCCTTTGCCTTCCTTAAGAATTTTGTAAGTGACCCTGATATGCCCGGGGAGGGGTTGAGGCTGCCACCCAGGATCCGGCGAAGGACGATTCTTGCGATGCGTCTCACGAACAAGTAGAAGACGCATTTAATTTACATATTTGTAAGAGAAGTACATTGAAACGAGAGCGTACTGACGCGCCTTTCCATCACAAGGGCGCAGAGTGCACTCGAGACGAGCGGGCCAGCGAAGTCCAGAGAGAGAGCCCTACTGAAACGTTCCGTAAGATGCGGAGACCTCACATACGGAATTATTGGAATATGGAAGACGTATGATGCGGACTCCGCATAAGACGTATGATGCGGGCTCCGCATCTTATGGAAAGACCTATCATTCGGAAATTACTGAAATGTGTGCATGTTACGTCTGAATCTAGTGCAAAGCAATATAATGTGTAAATTGAATAGACGTCCACATCTTGAGTACATGCAATACTGTGTACAAATCACAATATTTCTTAAATGTGCATGATGAGGGATTGAATCATCGGCATCTTACTAATTGTCGTGATGCGGAAGCAAAATTACCTTTTAAATAAAATACATTACAAAACTACTAAACATGCTAGCGATCATAAATGGTGGTTACATTGCAACACATTAATGCAGTGTTCTATGCAAGACTTAAAGAACTTATAAAGTTATTATTATCAATAGAGAAGCATTAATATACACATCAGCCCTGCTACAATCAATATGTTTTTTTATTTGTCTGTATGCTCCAGCTGTGAATAGTGACATTGCAGTGTTGATCGTACACAAATGAGGTGACTGCACCGCAATTTCACGAGCTCCACCTAAGCCACAGGATGGTGGCACAATGTAACAGCAATTTTAGAACGAAATGTTTAAACATAAATAATAATCATAGCACTGTGAAAGTGTGGCGCTGTGTTTATCTCATGAATGCCTTGTGGAGATCGGCGAAATGCTGCTTGAGGCTCCGGCACCACTGTAAATTTCGAAGGTCACTGCGATAGAACTTATGTGTCCTTCATAGGCACCTGGAAATGAAAATAATTGGCACAAATAATGTCAGAGACACATGTTAGCACAATAGTTTACATGCACAAGAAATATAACACACAGAATGAAACTGAAAATTTAAGGCACACAATCCTTCATGTTATGCATATGTGAATAATAGAAGGAATGAGTGTATAAATTAGTTCTGCCACATCAAAAAAACAGCATGCTTATCACAGTGAAAATAACTAGGTTGTCACGATTTTCAATGGTAGAGATAATCGATTAATATGTCCTTATGAAATTATGATTTAAACGCTTCCTGCACAGTAAAACTTTAGGAACTGCAAGTGAAAGCTCTCAATGTTCATTTAATAGTGTGTGCATGTACATCTGCTGCCTTTATACTATACAGTTTGTGCACAAAATTGGCATCTTGAACAATTTTGAGAGTTAAACCTATGCAACTTATGAAGGTTAAAATCACCATGAAAGCAAGCAGGACCAGGCAGGTGCCATTAAAAATCTGTGCAAGCCAGATAACTATAACCGAACTGCACACATATAGGGGAGCAAGAGTAACAGAAATTCGGCTGCTGACCCGCATGTCGCGGTATCAAACCCCGGCTCCATTTCCGATGGAGGCAGAAATGCTGTAGGCACGTGTGCTCAGATTTGGGTGTACGTTAAAGAACCCCAAGTGGTCGAAGTTTCCAGTGCCCTCCACTACGGCGTCTCTCATAATCATATAGTGGTTTTCGGACGTGAAACCCCACATATAAATCAAGAATAACAGAAATAAACTGCCAACAGAAAAGTTGGGTGCATGTGCTATCTGTAAGTGCTTACACCTTACTACATACAGCATGCTCATTCCATTTTAAATACCGATATTGAAAATAACTGCTCTATTAGGAATGTAAAAGGTAAGGTAGAACTGAACGACTCTACAAAAAGTGACCCTATTATGACATCACGTTTTCTTATAACAAAATTGACTAAGACTCTCAAATATCATTATGCAAGGAAAAAATCTTCAAAAGAACAATCAAGTTTGAAGTCATAATTATTTATATGGCTACTATGACTATAACCAAGAAATCGACCTCAACATGGCTAATGTTAGTTTTTAAGGCCTATGTTCACTAGACAATGAACTATACCACAAAAAGCACAGCGTTCAGGCAAAGCACCACACAAAAAAAGAAAGCAGTCCTTTTTGTTATTACCTACAATGCCTTTAAAATGGTATTTTTACCTCTACTTTCCGCTTTTTATCTAAGTAACTGGTGTGAAACAAGTTAGCTGAAAATGCACTGTGCCTCCAAAACCTGTTGGTTGAATCTGAATTTTTAAAAAATGGTGAAGCTTGCACTAAATTAGGCTCCACAAGCCTTGGAACAGTGAGACTACATGACTCTTAGGACTACTTTAGTTACTTGTGTTTTGTTTCTGGGCCTAAGCATAAAGACAAGGGCTTAACTGAATTGCTGCTAACAAACAAATGCTTTCGAAATTGCCCGAGCGTCAAAGGATGCTCAGCCATTTGTTGTTTTTTGCACTGGGCTATTCTACACCAAACATACAAACCATACTGCCTGGCGACCATCACAGATGTATAGTTTAAAAAATGATGGTAATTTACTCTTCTGAAAATAGTTATTTGCAGAAATGTTTTGAAGAGAAAAGAGTAGTGGTCACGTGGGTACCTTCAGAATTTCGCAGAATGTCGTGCGGGTGTTATTTGTGAGAAAAATTTCAAAGTACCGCTTTTTCTTGCCATATCAAATTTGATCTACATATTAAGTAAAGATGCTTCTTAAAGTATTTGAAGTCAAGTAACATTAGTGCAATTTTTCTGCTACATAGGCTTTGAAGAATTCAGCCAAACTGTTTATCGTTTGCATTTCTTGTATGGCAATACTGCATTTTGTATGAATATTTGAGCCACAAATACTCACTGCACAGAAGTTATATTTTACGAAAAAAAATAATGTTAGGTCCAGATTACAAATATCACTATATAATCGTTTTTGTCCACATTGAGATGCAATTTGAGCTGTGTGTTTGTCTAATTGAAAATTACTTTTATATGTAAGTTGAAAGCAAATAAACAGTTCTTGTTACATGGCAAGTGTTATCATTACAATTTTTGTTTAAATGAGGAAAATGATTTTTGAAGTCTCCTATTGAGGGCCATGGGGAACTTCGGAACGGAAGCTGTCGTACATCAAATGCAGAAAACAGCCATCATAAGAAAACTTCAAAAATTCATTTCTACTTTAAGACAAAGTGTAATCATATAACTTGCCATATAAAGAGAACTGCTTCCTTGCTTTTGATGTGGCGAAAAAATTGCACTAATATTACTGAGCTTCATGCACTACACACAATCACCTTTACTTAATACCAAGACCGAATTTGGTGTAGAAGAGGCAGTATTTTTGAAACACTTTACTTTTTACAAACAACACCCAGACGACATCCTGGGAAGTCCAGAAGGCACCAACGTGGCCTAATATTTTGTTCTCTGCGATATACTTTAGCATTTTGCTGTTTTCAGAAAAATACAGTAAACGAGCACAATATTTTTTTTTCAAAACACATTTAGGACGGTTGGCAAAATGGCTGGGATGTTTGATGCGTAATTGCCTCACTGCCAGCATTTATTCTTCCGAAGCTCAAGCTATCACCTCTCTGTTACTGCCTCCCTCACATACAATGCCTGCATAGGAAAGAAAAAGAAAGGCAGGTCCGACAAAGTTCACAAGGCAAGATATTTTCATGTTGGATAAATTCATTACCATAAACAGCAGCAAAATAACATTCATTTTGAGTAGTCCAAGACACAAGCTATATACCAGCATACTAAGAGCCAAGCACAAACTTTTCAATTGAACATGTGTGGTGATAGACAGGAAGCACTTATTGCAAGACTGATCAGTCTGTAATTAACTAAATGAAGTACAATGCACTGTTCAATCCAACACCACATAGGCATCTTTGCTATAGCAAAGCCATGTGTCATTGATTCATGCACTAGATGGGACAATGCAAATGTAACAAAAAAGGTGAAAAAAGAAAACAAGGGAAAAAAAGAAGAAAAGGGGGGATGCAAAGTAGGAGCAGTGTAGCACTACTTTTACTTTGCATTCCCCTTTTCTTTCTTCTTTTTTCTTCTTTTCTATCATTTATCTTTTTTTTGCTTCCCTTACCCCCAACCTCCGACAGGAGAACACTTTGTATCAGCGCAACCTAACTTGAAAAGAAGCAAGGGCTGCACTCTTCTGCGTTATAGGTTTTTTTTTTCAGACAAACATTTCCAACAGGCACACACGCCTATACCAAAAGATGATGTCATTACTGACCCCATTTAAACTAACACGCCAAGGATGACAAGGTGACTTCTAAAAAATAGGTCCTCCTATCGCAACATCGGCCAGCCTGTCTGAAGCACTTCTACTGTTCACCCTGATTACCCCACTAGATGTTTCCATCTGTCGACTCACATCTTCATTTTGGATAACACTAAGACGAGCTTACATTGATGAATACGCACGAAAGTTTAGTGATGTATCATGTATCAGATTAAGCAACTCTGTTAAAAAATTATTGATAGCTTGCTTCCAGGCTTTTTATACTGTAGCCTGAAACTTCGTAATGTCTTCTATGCACATGAACCAGATTGACAACGTAATGCACAACATGCTTAAGAATACTGCGAGGAACAAGATAACGACAAAACGACCAGCCACCCAAAATTTTCGCTGTACATGTTTATAAAATGTTCATGTACCCCAAACGAGGTGCTTATGATACAAGCCGAAAAAACCTACAAGTAGGGCCTTGGAGTCTTCTGGAAGTAGACGTGTTGCATTTTTTCTGTAGAGGGCTTTAGACCCATAAGTGAGGAACAAAACTCCTGTATAATGAAGAATGTTGGCAGCTATCAGTTATAGAAAAACCTAATGCAGCTAATCTTCCCCGACACATCTGTACATTTAGAGAGGTGACGTAGCTTCTGTGATTGTGGCAGTAACTCCAACAGGACCAGTGCGAAAATTGGCACTACTTGGCTAGACAAATGTCCAAACATGCCTGCCCGACTCCCTCTAGCCATCCTGGCTGAATCTGACACATGATTTCTTAACTGCTGGCTGGACAAAAACAAAACCACTGAAGCACTCACAATACACAGCGTGAAGTTCCTCTGGAGTGGTCAACTTCGTCTTCTGCGATGAAAGAGCAGCACAGTGTACTGATAAGGCACTCCTTGCAATGGTTTTCAATGCCACACAGTGACCTTGCTGTTCCTGTCGAAGAGAGCTTCGGGAGCTTGGAGGGTGCTTGCTCTTTTCTGGGGGCTGCTGCCGCTCCTCGTTTTCTGCTCAAGGTCAACCTGCATAAAGTTGTAGACGAGGCTTTAAGAGTTGTATATAATGATATACAAATTTTCGCTGAACACACATTTCCTCGTGGCACACTGAGGAATTTCTTATAAAACTTAAGGCCTCGCATATGCAAACATTTACAATCGATCCGAAGATGCACTCGACTCTAAAGAAGCAAGTTTGTTATGTAGTGTATATAAAGAAAGGTCATTCAGCACAACCACAACTACAGTTGCACACGAAAACGACATTTTACACGATCCTGTTTATTTACATGGTCCATTTTATTTTATTTACACGGTCCATTTTACACGGTCCTGTTTTACACGATCTGGTCTGCATGAACTCTTGAACCGGGCACCATATAGGTTGAAAGACACACACAGACTTTGAGACAAACCTAGTTTCCCGTGGAGCATCCTCTTGCACTATAACAACACATCTCAATCTAGTTAGTTGGTCAGAACGAGGTGAAAACAGCTCGCACTTGAAAAGCACGGGCAGAAGGAAACGCCTGCACCCTGTGCTTTCTGTACATTCTCGTTGAGGGTGCAGTTTTCACCTTATCCTTATGCAATTTCGCATTTATAACATTGTTCGCTGCATAATCTTTGTGGCGTTAAAGTGTGTGATACCGTCATGTGTATCCCATGTAATTTATAAAAATAGAATACAAGATAGCTTGATTCAAAAATAACAAAGTGCATCCAGCGCCATGTCCTGTAGCCATTCTTTAGGCAAGTGGCAGAATGATTTATTCTTCAAAACATATCTTACTTGTAACCACTACAAGAGCTAACTCGTACACTGGCACATTCTGTTTGCCTCTTCAGATTATAAGGTACCTTTTTTACACCAGAAAATCTTCAAGAAGAATAGAAGTGTTGTAATTGTGAAGAAAGAAAAGTAGAAGGAAAAAAAGATATTGATTGATTTGTGGGGTTTAACGTCCCAAAACCACCATATGATTATGAGAGACGCCGTAGTGGAGGGCTCCGGAAATTTTGACCACCTGGGGTTCTTTAACGTGCACCCAAATCTGAGTACACGGGCCTACAACATTTCCGCCTCCATCGGAAATGCAGCCGCCACAGCCGGGATTCGAATCCGCGACCTGCGGGTCAGCAGCCGAGTACCTTAGCCACTAGACCACCGTGGCGGGGCAGGAAAAAAAAAGATAACCTGCCCTGTACAGGGACCGAGCCTGCGAACTTCGAATAACATGTCCGATGCTCTATCAACTGAGCTACCATGGCGGCTATCCCTCTTCCATTTTGTACGGTATATATGTGCATTTATACATGGAAGAGTCAGTCAGCGCTGCCTGTTACCATTATGGCGAGTGTGGGACACCTTTTTTTTGCCTACTGGCAATTACATTACGATTGCAATTACGTTACGATTACTTCCAATATCCCTATACTTCTTTGGCAGCATTATGCATCTGTCCGTTCTCAGAAAATCTGCTAGTCACAGGAGGAGGCAATAGTTCGCCCTCCCACCTAAATGCATGTACTTGAACACATGCACAACTGATCAAAAAAAAAAACAAGTCACACACCGCTAAGATTACTGAGATTCACTGTTTCAGATTCATGAGTAAAGGAAAGAACTATAAATTTAAGGGTTTGTTGTCTTTGTTGAACACATTATAATGAGAACTAGCAGAAAATGATGCCAAACAAACTATAGGGGATGTTATCAAAAGTAACTTTAACAAAATTGTGAAAAGAAAAGTGAACAAAAACGTAACTTGGCAACGTTTTTTGACAATTGAATTGACATTACTTTTTATAACATCCCTTTATTTTACTGGGTAATGTTGTCGGGTAATTCTCATTATTAGAGTGGTGAGTAGGCTGACAAAGAAAGTATATGGCATTGATACTTCTTTTGAACACCTAAAAGTTTGAGGAACTTAAAAGAGTGGAAGCTACTTTGAGTAGACCAGAATATTTAGTTGGAGCGAAAAAAAAAACGTACACACATTTTTACCAGGCTTTTTAACCTATTTTGAGACATAAAAGTGTATGCTGCCAGTAATGTTAAGTACCATTACTTTTGTCACACTATGCACTGTAGCAGGTGTAGTTAGAGTGGTGATAGTGAAGGATTAATCAAGCACGCCACCAACTGCGTTCACATCAATGGTCGCGTATTTTAAAAATAAACCTGCTGTATAGTAAAAAAAATTTTAGAGCATTTATGATTTTATCCAAATCAAGTTAAACCGACTGGGTAAGCAAACCATTTGCATAAAATCAAAAGGCATAAAGTGATTCATGTATTATAACTATGTGAACAATTTCAGCAATGCAGGGCAAAGTGACAACAGTTCTATTAAAAACCCCTCTCATTATAACATGCATGAAAAGCACCACACCAGAATATTTTATAGTGCATGTAATATCGAGACTACTAGACTGTCTATTGACCTTTTAGAAGAAGGGTATCTCCTTCACATTCAAGGGGCAACCACTTAGCCTTTTCCTGAGCTTTTCTGTGAATATTTCCTGAATTTCAGATATCATTAGGATTGATTTAGAGTAAACAGATTTTGCTTACGCATTGAAACCTAGTTCTGTATGTAACTGCAATTATGGGTGCCAAACCATCTCCAATTAATTTTTAACATTTAACTTATTTTTTAACTGCAGCAGCACAACTAGCTATGGGTGCCCAAAAAGTAGCTAGAAACAATACCTTTACCTCTTTGAGCCTTTTGGAAGTGTTCAGCTTCTCAGTGCTCACCTTACAACATTTTTTTAAATACGTGTTTGTATGCCCACTGCTCTTGCTCCTTGTACAGTGAGGAGGAGCACATGGCAAGAAGAGACAAGAAAGAAGCATAGCGAAAAAAAGCGAAATAAGCGAGGACCTCTTTTGTATCGTACAATGTGTGTAACATTACTATTGCGACAACATATAGACAAATTATCACGGCTATGTATCCATTGTAGAGTCATACACAGCTGCAACACCACGACTAAATTTCAACCTTGTGTTGGTTTAGGATCCCTTTATAGTGGCAAGCTAATGATATCTGCATTTGTTTGGCACATACTAAGATGCAGTGAAATGTGATATGGTAATCTCATTTAGAATGCACGTCATGTGGCTTCATTGTATATGTGGCCACAAGTAACTCTGGTTGCAAAGCAATATGGCAGAGCCTAAACAGACGTCACCGACCACTCCAATCTGAACTTGCCTTTGCTACTTGCCCATTATCATCCCAGCAAAAAATGAATAATTGAATCTGCTACAGATAAGTGCTAGCTTATGCTAAGGACCAAGTATGAAGGGTGTTTTGTCATTATTGAGATCAGTTATTTGTTCAAGAACACTTGCTGTCAAACACAAATACATTGCTGTCGAAGCATCAAGACTCAAATATAAAGCAAAAAGAAGTGTCTCTTTAAAAATTACAGGCCACAAGGCAAGATAAATATTTGATATACTTGGGATGTAAGGCACGCACAAGAGGTGCTGCCATATTATACTTTTCCTTGTGTTGAAACCTGCTTGCTTTACTCACCCAACACATCTGTAAAGATGCCGTGAAAACACCAAGGAGCTGATGCAGCAAGGTTGAACACATGTCCAGGGATTCCACCATTCCTAAGCAGCCCTACAGCCTCCACAGTCCTGCAACCATTTGTAAGATAAATATAGTTCTACCCAAAGTTCTTGGTTTACAGACACACATGCAAGACACATAACCACTCTATAGGAAGTTTGCATGATAATGCGCTGGGTAGCAAAACGGATGCCAATATCAAGTATCCCGGCCTGCCGCTTCTTTCTTTCCGTTCTTAATTAATCAATCCATGGTTATTAAATGTTCCCCCAATGTGAAGTGTACTGGCAGTCCGGTGAAGAATTGCAATGTATTTAGAACACAGTCCAATTCATGGCAAGTAAGCATGCAATAGCGTTTTGTCAGCTCTTCGAGAAAAGAGCATGAAGTTTAGCTAAAACCCATGTTTTTTATAAACACCATTCAATTTGATATAAAAGTTGTGAGCATTATGTAAAGGAACACGGATTCATGTTTAATCAATGATTTCTTATAATGTACTGATATGAATGCAACTAACTGAATATGAAACGATAAATTTTGCTCGAGAATTTAGAGTTATGAACACTATCGCACTTGCCTGCTGCATCTTGTCCAAAACAGCGGCAAGATAGGCTAGTTTGTGTAGGTGAGTAGTAATGAGCAGTGCAAAGTAACAACAAGAAACACCAGTAACAACAGTATGGGGCAAGCACAGACTGCCAACTGTATAATTTATTACACAAAAGTTCGCCTGAATATCAGTCAGACAACTTGTGCAAATGAAGGTCCAGTTGGGCATGAACAAGTTACGAAATCAACAATGCCTGCTTTCACTAACAGGACCCTCATTCACATAAAGTATGCAGCGATAGGCCCCTACCGAGGTACGTCACAGCATGATGTCACTGGCACATGTAAAAGGTGTGGCTGGAAAAACACTCCCGCTGGTGGCTCAGCCCGGTACAGTCGTGCGGTGTTTGGGGCAAGTTTTAATTTTTCAAAGCTTACACTTCACGTTACAATGTCGACATTAGCTGTAGTATGTGTCAGCAAACATCCAGCTGTGTGGTAAACTGTGTGGTAAAATATTTGCCACGCTGTCTGTTTATCTTGAAGAAGTGAACACACGTGGTGGCCTGTGCGAGCAACAGCGGCATAGTCTTCAAAAATGTGCACTGTTGATTGCGGCATGTAGTGTGCATTGAAAGGTATTGAGAATATCGGTTCAACTGAGAATACTGAGTGTGGTGTGTGCAGTGTCAATAACAATGTGTCTTGTTTGCGAAGACTAGCACTCATGGCAGGGACCGGTCGATGAAAAAACTTGATTCGACATTTTAGTCAAGGTAAATATGCACTTGACGTGACCATCTGCGAGTGGGTACATCTCGGTGTTTGCGCTGTGTGCAGAAAAAAATTGCAAGGTCACCGGGCTGGAAGATACCATTTGCTGAAGCTGCATGTATGAATCGCCCCGACGAGTACGCAAGCTCAATAAAGGTATAACTCGTTTTATCGAAGGCCTCATATTTCTTCATGTAATAAGCAGAGATTCTTGTTTCACATATACTCAGTACCTTTACCGCTCGATATTCATGAAGTGACAATGCAAACAACAAGTTTGTGTGTTAGGTCCTAAGGGAGCAATGTAAATATGCAAATAAGTTGTAGGTGTCAGATGCAGCGATGTAACTGCACAAAAGATTACGTATATATTAGGCTACAGGTTTAGAATCGCATACATCTCAGTGGTCTATCAGGAACGTCACAAACAACTTCCTTGCCAACCAGCCCTTGCACAGAGGGAGGGAATGGCTGGCACGGTGCTCGAAGTGACGTCACACTATTTGCAAACATAGAGAGGTTTCTTACTTAGGCAACATTTTGCACAATATATTTTTTAGATGCAAGACTGTACTCATCCACATTGATCATACTGATGTCTTTTGTTGTTACTTTGTGCTGTGAGTTACTAGGCATTTAGTCACCATGATCTTTAAAAGCTAATTTCAGTGTTCTCTCTCATATTGCTGACAACTGTGTTGTTGCATAAATTGGGCAAAAAAGCAACACAGAAAGGCTGTCACAATAAATACACCAACATGGGTATTCTCCTGCAAACAAAAGTCGGCACTGGTCCTGTCATTACCCGTCTTCCTTCTCTCTTTGCCTTGTTTGTGCTGAAACAGCCAAACACCTGATGAGTTAGATGAGAAATATTAACGCATCAAAACTATAAGTGCTTGCATCAGCAACTACACAACAGCGTGATAACCGCACCCCTGCCACACAGCAGCGAAACATATTTTGAACATGCTGGCAGTGTATTATTTTATAAAAAGCAACTCTGGCAGATTACAAAATCTCACATTGTGCATGCAAGTTTTCTTCAAAGTCAGGCGTACAATGTAGGTGCTGGCCGGTACATTATTAGTTACAAGCAAAGGCGTCTTGCAGGTACACATGCAGATTGCACGAACACCTCTCTCTCTCTCTACACTAGGCACACACATTATATCTTTCAACAAGCACACGCCACTGTTTAGGGGCATAATAACGCTCTACCGTGAACGTATGCTAATCAACCCACTTAGGCGGTTGGCTAGGTGAATCGAGCCAAGTTACAAATTGTATCGCCCGCGAACGTAAACAAAATGCTGCTTTGCATCAAATGGCACTGCAGGCTTCGTTTAATCAACAACGTAGCAAGCGCCGTGTGCGTCTTCCTCACTACATTGCACATATGAAAAAATCGATCACCATACACATGCATGTTGCCGCAGTTGTCTCGAATTAGCTCCAGTAAGGCCGCGCCGATGCGCCATGGCTCTGCTGGCGTTAGCGTTGTCAAAGCGAATCGGCAACCGCACTCGCAAAGGCGCGTAAGGTTGCCGTTTCACGACGCCTCGTTCGAGTGCAGCAACACACACTTGCACTGAGTGGCATACTTGGTCTACATAAAAAAGTGTCCCCCTTACCTTTAGTTTCTTTCACACTGTCCTGAGGGAAGCGACCACAGGCGTCAGCCGTCACCTCGGAGTCCTTCGAGCGCCCGCCCAACCCGCCGATTCCTTGGACGACTCGCACTTGATCCGCACTCGGACAACCGCGGGAATAGGGCGCAATCTTAGCACATCACACGAACGAGGAACGGCGCTTCCTTGCGTAAATTTAACATTTCGTGCTCTCGTGTGTAGCAGCGCGAACACATGAGACACGCACCGAAACGGCATGCCCACAGAAACAAAGAAGACAAACAACATGTGGCTTTAGCTGTGAATGGATTTGACTTGGATATCTGTGTGAGAAAAATAAAAAAAAACATCTGTCGCTGCTATAAACTGAAAAAAAATGTATGTTATCTGGCAAAATAACTTTAAAAGTGATAAACGGTTATTCAAAAAACAAGTTACAACTTATGAATATTTTCGCAGGTCTTTGTTTTGTTTTTGTTCTAGCAGACGACAGCCTCCTACTGCTTCTACGACAGACGTAGTGCGGTTTCACGTTCGGTGCGTGTCGCCGACGCAAAGCTCTACAGTAGTGATATCAGAGTTATCAATTCTCAATGAATCATAGGATGGCTACAAAGCAGTAACATTTTGACATAGTGCAGTACGCAATCTTTCAAGGTATGACATTTCTTTGCTCTGAAGCAAATCGAAGCAAGCCGGCCGGCGCAATCAGCTGATGTCGCCGCTACGCGAGGCATGGTCGTGCGCAATAGCGTCGCGCCCCGCGCTCGATTTGTCATCAAGCGATAGAGCTACTAAGTGGAATACAGCTAGATGCAGGGATTAATGGCGTATCACTCTAATTCCCTGTGGTGGCCGACTCAATCGCAAGAGAGCCCCGGGAAACAACCTTCAACTGCTCAAGCTTGTGTGTGGGTGTAAAAATACTTGTTTTCATCCGCGGCGGGGCAGCAATCTATAGTTGAAAGACATGCGAAAAGCATGTGACGTATATACAATCCCAAAACATATGCACACAACAATATATACGATCGCATATCGTACATAAATATGCCAACACATAGCGTGTAAAAAGCAAATTTATATACATAACTTAAACTCACGTGCTACCTTCAGCGCGAATAGCTTAGCAAGCTAACGCACTCAGTTCACGTACGCGAGCACAACTAAGTGGCGCAGGTTCGAGTCCCGCCAAGTTTAATTTTTTTTGTTTTTCAACGTTTTTATTGTACTGCTATCTTTTCTAATGCCTTAGGTTCTAAAACAAAATAAAAGCAATATTGCGTTCAAGTACGTATGTGGGACTGTGTTTTTTGCGCAACAGTTATTAGTATTTTTATTTTCATTATTATTTTTTTATTTATTGCATAATATAACAAAATTAAGTTCTAAGGGGAACAATGGGTCTGCTTGATTGTGAAGGGACTCGAGAAGTGAGAAAACTCAAACCAAAAAATTTATTTGAGAAAAAACTGAGCATTTCACAGCCGGACCAGTTTCTTCAAGGGTAGGCCCTAGGTATGCGCGAGACTTGCTATATGACTCATCTCAAGCTGTGGCAGTTGAGGGAAGGCAATATCACCGAGAAGCAGTTCCAAAATATATTTTGGTTGATGTTTTTTGATTCCTCCAAAATAAGGGCTGCACAATTGTGATCGAGCCAAACCAAGAATTGCGGGCACGAAGTCATCAGACAGAAAATGAATAATGTTGATTGTTTGAAAAATTGCCCTTAATAAAAGGAAGAGTTATGGAGTGCTACGTAGCTTAACTCGCAGTAGGAATTTTATATATACATATAGATAGTTTAAAATGGACAATGTTGCACACACAGACATTGGTTAAATTTCTTTGCAGCACAGTTGAAGCATCTATGTAGAACTGAAGCATCAAGAGAAGCTCATGCGTCCTCACTTTATTGCGCTTTACATAGCTTGTATGCGTCCATGCAGCCATGATATGATATATTTTAAAGCATTTGTTTAACCTATAATCTTCTTATTCATTAAAGCTGGCCCATAAGTTGTGTCTTATGTAGCACTACAATTGAAGCGTAATCTGCATGGTGGTCTGAAACAATGCTTTTGAAAATCTCAAAACGACCCAGCTCTATACACGACCATCCGTGCATCAGTGATAAGCACCATTATGTGTTTGTACATATCAGTTGTGCTCTCATACTTAATTATTTTTCTGACCACTCCCTCTGCCCCTACCTCGTTTCTGTCGTGAAGCTGTGGCAAGTTGTGTATAGCTGTATTTATATTGTAGGAGCACATACTATCAATAAAAAATTATTTTTAGGCTACATGCAATTAGTTTTCATAGATTTTCATTTCTTTTGTCGGTGCTCAGGAGAGCTAAGCTCATGGTCGATATTTTAAAATGACATTTCTCTTTGCCAATGTTAATGAGAACAGTTTCATTAATATTGACAAGTTCATTCACATTGAATTTAGTTCTCATTATTATTGTTTCTACCAAAAAACGAGCCCTTGAAGTTATGCTTTTTTGCTTGATTTGTTTTCGTGTGACAGCATGCAAGTAAAATGACAGTTATTGTCATTCCTTGTGAATGACACATTTTCCGTGTGACAGACTTTAGCACCTGGTCATCTGCAGAAGTTGTATTCATTCTGGAAAAGGGCGAACAGCGGTGACTGACAACACAGACTAGCCTGCGTTATTCTTTTGTACTATATATGTCACTGTGCATTCATTTATAACTTTATAGAGCTCGGATTTCCTGCTTAAAATGTGACAACAACTGTAGAGTTTCCACATTTTTGCAACAATCCACATGCCTTTCATACACTATTGCACATTTTCGTAAGCACCTTACAAAATCTGTATATTTCCGTAAGACCTTACATTCTGCATTTTCCTTATGAAAGCTTCTGTACACTCCATACACTTTCCTTATCCTTCCATATCTTCCATCATGAACTCTCCGTATGCTCCATAAGTTTCCTTATCTTTCCTTATCCTTCCATATACTCCATAAAAAGCTTTCCATATATGCCATACATTTTCCTTATCTTTCCGTATACTCCATAAAAAGCTTTCCGTATACGCCATACAATTTCCTTATCCTTCCTTATACTCCATAAGAAGCTTTCCGTAAATGCCATACAACTTCCGTATATTTCCATAAAACTCCATATTTTTTCCGTATGTAGCATAAGGAAATGTTACGGAGTCCATATATTTTCCGTAAGATTTCATACGGAACGTTTCAGTAGGGAGCTCCGACCGCACACGCAACGCGCTTTTTATACCCCTCGTCCGTGCACGTGCATCTTCTCAGACGCAGGCTGTGTGTCCCAGCGACGCTGATGTGCGTTTCCTGAGGCGCACACAGACGCCTCCCGCGTTCCTGCAGGACGCGGACAGCGTTTGATCGTTACGCCGATGAGCGTCCCTTTCAAGCCACCTCCTTGCTGTGCTGGTCATAACAGCCCGCCCGCCGCCCGAAGAGGTCACGGAAGGGTTGCAGTGGCGCTGCTCCCTGAAGTAGCCGTTGTGCTTCTTCTCGGGGGTTTCACTGATTGTCAACCACTACCCATACACGCGCACCACACAGCACAGCACACCTTTGCATAGCACAGCACAAAGCAGATCGCCCAACAAGCGCATATCGGCGTCGCCACGATCCACCGCACACCCACACACCTTGGAATGGCAACCACACTCGGCGCGCAACGCCCACTTGGTCACAGCATGGGACCGTCAACATCAGCAGAGTCCCAGTCGCCGTTGCCTGGTTTCACCATAGTCGGTCGTGTCACACGGCGCTAAATGAAGGTCGCCGTTCTCAGAGGCTGTTTTTTTTCTGGGCCAGTAGCTTCCCGACTTTAGTGGGGGAGGGTGCACAGAAACAGAACACTGACACTGCGAGCACTCAGCCCTCCTAAGATTTGCCAGGTTCAAGTTAGGGCGAAGCTTTTTTCATTGTTTAATGCCGAACAGAAGACTACACTGAGGTGGTGACGAAGTGAACTCGAAGAAAAGCTAATTTCAGGCAGTCGGCAGACTGATGCGGCCCACTGCTTCCGCATATCAACTTAACTGAAAACGCTTACAATGCTTACAAATACAAGAAGTGAAATCTGTAGCTAAAAAAACTAACCGTGGAGATGACACAGGCATACTATTGTAAAATCGAAATTAAACAAACATGCATGCTTCTAATAAACCCCCTGTGGCCGACTCTCCAGCTTACAGCTGTCCCTCACTTCAATCGTACACGTGGCGGTTGAGGTCTTGGCAGATTTCGAAAACGCCCGAGGCAACGACGCGCACGTGCTTCAAGGTGAACGGCACAGTCACGCCTCATTCGCGATAACGGCGGGCTTCGGTCAGCCCGGCGGAGGGGATTCAAGCAACGCGCGGGAAAGAGTGGCGATGTCCTCTTTGGGCTCACTCCCGTGCGGTGTTTAGCTATTGTGGCCTTTTTCTCAGGACCCCTTCGACACTCTTGTCTGCGGAAAGCTCTATACCTCTGCCGCGAATTCGGTCGCAAGGATGCGCGCTGTGGCCTGCCCCTTTTCCGCTGGCGCCTTCCACTTGATTGCATTTGCGAAAAACCCGCTGTTCTTTTACTTGTTGTCCGGCGGCTCGGACTCATGCAGTGCGACTTCGATGCCGATGCGAAACGCCTAATTTTGCCTACTATACGCTCAAATTTTGCGAGCTTTCTTCAACACGCGTAGTGTCTTTTGTCTAGCTCGCGGCTCTTCGACGTCTCTTGCGTACGCGCTGCTTCTTGCGTCTCGTTTCCGAGCCTCCCAATCGCATCTCCAGCTCGTCAACCCTCGCGCACCTTGCGTCAGCTGTCTCAGTCGCGCGGTTAAATTATTTTCGACCAAATCATCTTTATTCTCACCCTTTAGACTGGCGGACTGGGTAACACACTGATGAACAGTGCAGTTGCTTCCCTTCGAAAAATCTTGCTCGCATTCCTTAGAGCTGTCTGCAACTGCACTGATACCATTTTCTACGCTCGCTGCGTCTGAGCTTTCTCCGGTCTTCCCGCCTACTTCGACCTCATTTGCAAAATCCACCGTCGCGAAAAACACAGTTGAGGTCTGTGCCAGATTGTCTACAGCTATTCTAGCTGTTTCGCTAACAGTTAACTGGCGCAACACCTTGTCGCACTCGCTCTGGCCTTCGTCGGCCTCTGTACGCAGCGGAGCATCATGCGCAGCACTCAAACTCGATTCGCTTTTGAATCTGCTGCTATGTTCACACGTGCTAGCCTTCTCTATAGCTCTGGGCTGCACCTCACACTTCTCGTGAGCTACACTTGCGAATGGCTGAAACTTCCGCCTCATTGCCTCTGCAATCTTAAGCTGAAGCCGCAAGCGCTCAAGCTCCTTTTCTTGGCTTTCCGCTTCTTTGCGCCTGACGGTTTCTCTTTGAAACATAAGGCGCTCTCGCTCTTCGACTTCTTGTGCCCTTTTTATCCTCTCCTGAATTAGCTCCCAGCACTCGGCGAGCTCCTTCGCATCCGCGCCAGAATCCTTAACCGCCTGTATTAAAAGTGGCTTTCTATGTATAGTCGCCACCTCAATCCCCAGCTCCTGGCACAACAGCACTAAATCCGGTTTCCTCAATTTGTTCAAGTCAATGGTCACCCCGTGCAGACTTCCGTTGCTCAAACTGCCGTGAAGGTACCTCTAATAAACCCAATCCTTCACAAAGCAGCAACTAATCTACCCTGTTGGATCAACATCATCATCTGTCCAAAACACCTGGCAGAATCTCTACGGAAAGTGAGCACTCACCAGCATCGGTACGAGGAAAGAACACGAACTGATCCCGCCGCTGCCAACCAGTTGATATGCCCGGGGAGGTATTGAGGCTGCCACCCAGGATCAGGCAAAGGACGACTCTTGCGACGCGTCTCGCGAACAAGTAGAAGATGCGTTTAATTTACATATTTGTAAGAGAAGTACATTGCAACGAGAGCGTACTGACGAGCCTTTCTATCACAAGGGCCCAGAGCGCACTCGAGACGAGCGGGCCAGCGAAGTCCAGAGAAAGAGCTCCGACCGCACACGCGACGCGCTTTTTATACCCCTCGTCCGTGCACGTGCATCTTCTCAGACGCAGGCTGTGTGTCCCAGCGATGTGCGTTTCCTACGACGCACACAGACGCCTCCCACGTTCCTGCAGGACGCGGACAGCGTTTGACCGTTACGCCGGTGAGCGTCCCTTGCAAGCCACCTCTTTGCTGTGCCGGTCATAACAACCCTTCTTGACCAACGGTTATGCTGCCTACGTGCTGCAAGCCTGGTCTATGTACATTTCTTCTTGATTTCAACAATAATATCTTAAACCCCGGTTTGTTCACGTGTCACTGAATAGTGGTTGTATGAAGGTAACAATGATAGATATGAAATTACTAGACCGTGGGCTTGACTAACATTGGCTTTCTTTGTGTGTGCATGATTGAATGATTGATTGATAAGTGTGGTAACGTCACAAAACCACCATATGATTATAAGAGACGCCGTAGTGGAGGGTCCGAAAATTTCGACCACCTGGGGTTCTTGAACGTTCACCCAAATCTGAGCACACGGGCATACAACATTTCCGCCTCTATCGGAAATGCAGCCGCCGCAGCCACAATTTGATCCCGAGACCTGCGGGTCAGCAGCCGAGTACCTTAGCCACTAAACCACCGCGGCGGGGCTGTGCTTGCATCATACCGAATGGGTTCACGAGCCCCGTTAGAAACACAACTCTTATACCCACTGGTTGGAGTTTTTTGAACTTGGGACTAACGTACGACTCTGTTATCTCTCTCTTGCAGACCGGATGTTTTACTTGACTATGTGGAATGTGAGATGGTCGAAGTTGTGTCCTGCTACGTTAATATACATTTGCCACTGAATTTGGGTATTTATTGGCTGTATCCGCGCGATTACAGTTTAATCGATCAATAACAGGCTGTGCGATTTCGCCGATGTACCGTTTATGACCATATGAACATTCCATCAAGTATATACCGTTGCGGAAGTGAAAATACATTTTCTAAGATAGACATAATCATTTGTGGTGTTTCTAGGTATCAAGTCATTTTGAAGGTGTTAGCAAGTCTCGCACTTTACATGGGAGCAAGATGTTACTTGGGCAAAAGAATGTAGGTTTACTTTCGCATGCAGAAACATGTCCTTAAAACGCTCCTCTCCCGCGTTCTCTGACACCCGCGTGCCCACTTGCATCCAATCTCTCTCCTTTGTTAGGGTTAAAGAGAGGCTGGTGCTAAAGAAATCAGTTGTGTTTGAGAGTTTAGAAAGAGAAGTCCGCTTTTCGACACGTCGGCTTGGCACAACCCATGTTTAAGGATGTTTTCATTTCAAGCTGTCATCTTCTCCTTCCTGCTGCTTATTGCGCTTCTCATTTGTGTTCGTCATACAGTGACACTACGCAATGTCTGCTAGCGTGTCACCACGATACGCCCGCTAGCATGTCATGAGCCATGCCGTGTGTGTTAGGTTGCACAAGACGTTTCGTGATTTCTACATCACTACTTGCCGTTTATGTTCGTCGTACACTCGCATCACGCAATAACAATTTCGATTTGCATCAAGCTAGCGAAAACCTCGTCAGCGCACCATGTGCGCGCATGATTTTCATACTACCACTTGACATTTATGTTTGTAATGCGCAAAGCTTTCATCAGAACAATTTTTCGGTATATCAAGCAAGGGAAACAGCCGCAGAAGTAAACCGGCCGTAGTGTGTAAAGCTTTTCATTGAGGACATGATGGCAAGCCTTTCATAGTTTTTATGACATGGTCTTTCATTAGTGTACGTCTCACAGTGATGTTATGCCATTCCCATTCTGGCGTATGTCCTATTCACGATGCGGTCTGGACAGCAAAAAAAGTCGTAGACGGCTAGATCGATAGACAGATATGCTCAAAGTCACCGAAAATCACTAAAAAGGCTTCGCATATTAAAACCATGATCAGCAAGCTCTGATTTATATAATCTTGCTAGCGCAGATTAGACTGGAAAATGTTTTTTTTTTTTTGTTCTGATCCTTCGTTACAGGATTGTTATAACTATTCGGGTTGTTATTGCGCTGGAGCTTGAAAGAGAGGAAGCATTTAAATGGAGAAGCTTCAAAGCATCATAAACGTCGAGAAATCATATTTTTTGGCTGCTTTGCCTCCAGCATTACAGCGTAGAAACATTGGTTCTATAAATATCATTTTCCAAACGACCCTGGTTTTTGCAAAGGTCAGAGAACATGCGGGATACTACGCTACATCTATAACGACGAGACCGCGTTCTTGCTGCACGAAGATTGGAGGGATATTTGCTCACGTCAGCAAATCTGGTAGAGAAAATTAATTTTTGAATGGAAAAGATTCATTTTAGTGTTTCATAGAGGGCACCTATAGCTCCGAATGAACCACAATATGATGCTCTTTTTTAGTATTTTTTAGTATAAACAATACTTGACGACAAAGCAGTAGCTCTTTTCTTTTTGTCTTGCCATCTTATTGTTTTTATCCTAAACTGACTTTCCTGCACCAGTAAAGAAAGCATAGCGACAGGAGGAGAGAAAAGAAAATGGAGTAGTACGTGAACAGTTACAAGAGAAACGACTCGTTCGAGGCTCTTTAGAGCTGAAAATTAAGAAGGCCATCTTCAGGGGAATTGGCGCAATCGAAGCATGGCGAGGGCATGCTTAACCTACTGTTTCCTTGTTTCTCATTGCCGTTCGTTACTTCTTTTTTTCTTTTTTCTATGCTTACTTTCTCTCCTTCACCTATTCTTTTCATTTCTGTTTTCTTTTTGTTTTTTTCCTGGAATCTTTTTTCTGCTTTCTATATATATTTAGTTCCCTTGTTCTTTCTTTGCAGTTTTCTTTTTTTCACTTTCTTTTTTTGTTTATATCATTACATTTTTTTCTTTCTCTGTTTATTTCTTCCTTCTTTTCTCTCGCTTTTTTTGACACTGCGCTATTCTCCATTCTTACGCACCAAGCAGTAGACTTTTCAGGTATGACTGGAGTGCCAGAATGCCAGAGCAACGCCAGAGCAGCGGGCCCGGGCAAGATGCAAACGAGATACGAACGAGATGCCGGCGTCACGCATCCGCCTGCATCATCGTATCGTGGCCGCGCTAAAAGGAAGAAGAAAAACGCCAGACCTGGACGGAAGGTGCAGAACAGTCACAGCAAAAGCTAGAAAAGTGGCCTTTCAGAGCCTTTTCATAACATTCATTCATTAACTTCTGCAATATTGTAAGGCAGTAGCAGCGTTTCAGTCTCGACGGCGTTTATTAGGCCGAATCGCCTGATCAACCTTTCGAACGAAGACGACGTTTTTTTGTGGTGATGGTTATATACAGATAAAGAAGATTAAGGTCAAACGTTGTCAATATTGCGCTTACACTAATTTCCCCCACGCACGGAAGCGGCCAATAGGCCGCTGTTTATGACGGTGGTGTACGGCGCACGAATGGTTTTAAGCGTGACACGTGAACAACCTCCGTACCACGAAAACGGCCGTCGGAAGGCATGACAACAGGGGTTACTCGATAGTTAACAGGGGACGTCTGCTCGACTATAGCGTAGGGGCCGATGAAACGTGAGTGAAACTTATCACACAGGCCGGGAACCCGCGTTGGGGTCCACAAAAGTACTTCGTCTCCAGTATTGAAGTGAACTACGCGGTGGACGCCATCGTAGCGAGTCTTCCGCTCTTGTTGGCTTGCCTGTGTAGTGAGGTGGGCGCGTCGGTGACAATCGGCCAGGCGGGAGATAAAGTGCTCCCTCGATGACGATGACGAGTTCACAGGGAGGTCAAAAAAGGAGAGGTCGAGCGGGAGATGTTGGTTGACGGCCATAGACGAGAAAGAATGGGGAATAGCCCGTGGAGCGCTTCGTAGCGGTATTGTACGCAAAAGTCACGAATGGCAGGATGGTATCCCAGATTGTTTGGTCGGCATTGATATACATAGATATCATGTCGGTCAAAGTTCAATGGAAGCGCTCTGTGAGCCCGTCAGTCTCGGGATGGTAGCTGGATGTCGTCTTATGAATCGTATTACATGCGTGCAGGACTTGTTCGAGTAGTTTCGAGAGAAATGCCTTGCCGGGATCGCTCAATAAGGT